>BSBN01000932.1:0-172500 GCA_027924645.1 Cunninghamia lanceolata
GAGATCTCTCTCTCTCTCTATATATATATATATATATATATATCTCCCTCTCTCTCTATCTCTTTCCCCCCTCTCTCTCCCTCTATCTCTTTATATTTATCTCTCATATCTCTATATGTATCTCTCCTCCCCCTCCATCTATTTCTATCTTGCTATCTCTTTACATATCTCCCTCTACCTCCCTATCTCTCTCTCCCCTCCCTTTTTCTCTCCCTCTATCTCTCTAACTCTATCTTTCCCCATATCTCCCTCTCACTCTCCCTCTCACTCTCCCTCTCCATCTACCTCTCCCTCTCCCTCTCTCTCTCCCTCTCTTTATGTCTCCCTCTCTCTATTTTAACTCATTTGAAATGTGAGTGTGTTTTTAGTACATTGCAAAATTCCAACCCTAAGGATTGGATTTTCCATGGGCATCCAATCAAGAGGGTTGGACCTACCTTTTGGATGCCAAAGATGCGCTTTCAATAAAACATAGAAAATCAACAAAATCCCAAGCCTATCAGGTTTACACATTTTTTAATGTTAAAACAACAAAATGCTAGGATGACTTCATGTTTTTTATTAGCTTTCTAACCATGTATTTTTTTAATAAAATATGATAACATTAAGATTTCCATCTTCAATTTATTTTTCTAATGTACTCTTTTTTACAAAAAACCTACATATATTTTTGGTGTCATTTTTTACACATTTATCGAAATTTGTAAAAAATTACATTTTTAGATCCTAGACTCTATTCTATAGACATTGAATTTTTTAATTTTTTTATTAGTTTTAAAAAAAATTATTGGGGAGAATGCTCAAATTTTTATTTTTAGGATGTGTCCACTTTGAAAATTCATAAAAAATCATATATTCATTAAAAATTAACAAAAAAATCAGGCATAAACTACATGATTTGAGATAATTTTCTTTCAAAGTGATTTGTGAAATACTTTTAAAAAATCAACATTTTATGGGGAGCACACAAGACGCTATGTTATATTTTTCTAACAAAAACATAAGCACTTTGTGTGCTCCCCCTATTTAAACCTCTTAATATCGACCATTTTTCTAAAAAAAAGAGTAGTTTAGAAACTAGACTCTGAGCACTATAAATCTTGTTCTTATCACATATTCTAATTTTGAGCATGGCTATCTTAAATTTCTCATCTAAGATTAGTTTTTACTAATTTCAAAAAAAAAAGTGGCCACTTTGACCCCCATTCAGTCCCACATTTCCATGCTTATACCATAGCATAGGTTTTTCTTACATTCTTAGAACTTAGAGGGACTTGTAATGATAATCTGTTGAATATTATTAGGTAGTAGCAAACTAAATTAATCCAAGTGTAGTTGTAGTGAACAGTTCCTTCAAATAATACCTCTTAGTGGAAGAGTAATTTTTCCTCTTCGACATTTTGGTGAACCCAATTCGTTTTAACATTTGAACATATAAAAAAACTTCTCTTTGCACATTTAAACACCTTCTTCAGCATTTAAAACCAAAAAACTCTTTCATCACATTTGGTTGTGTTGTGAAGCTAAACTTTGTTTATGAGCTTCACCACACAATCATCTAATTCTAATTACATTGTCTGTAGAAGTTTGAGACATGCTATAATGGAACACTCATGCCCCTAAAACTCCATTAAGGTCAGCACCTAATTTTACAAACTTCTCCTACATTCCTATAATAACAACTCTTCCATCTTTGTCATCTTTCTTGACTCTTCCAATGACTAGTTATCATGATTCCATAATAGCCTTTGACCATGAGGTGGCACTAGGTAGCATTCCACAAGAAAAAATTCAAGATTTAGACCACCACTTGGCTAACTACCAAGATCACCTCGCTAATGAGAACCTACCTAGTTCTGATGTGCCTCTAGTTGAGGCCCTTCATTCTATGTTAACTAGTCACCTTGATGGTCTTGACTTCCTCTATGGTATTTCCCATATTGTGCATAGTGATGCACCTTCATTGGCAAGTTATCATGAGCGCGCTTAGGATTCCCATTTTAACATCACTAGTAATCAACTTTTAGTTCTAATGGATAACTTTTCTAGATAGACATATACATCTTCTCATATGGATATTAGCACTACACAACATGGAAATGTAGATGGTAGTTCATCTAGAATGACTACGAGCCCCAAAAATCAATATGGGTTTGTTCTTCCTTTGTGCCCTACAATTTATGTTTTTTAGTGGTCACCTTGGAGCCTCTTAGTAGATGTCCCTTCCTCTCACCTCTACTACCATCTTTGCACCCATTCCCACCACAGATCTTGTCATAAACTAACTCCTCTAGAATGTTGGTTCCTTGTAGTAGAAACTTGCCACCTTATCCACATCATCTGCATAACCTCTCATCCCAACGTATTGTAGTTGTAGTCCTTTAACTTTCAACATCCTATCTACTTTTTTCCCTAAGGATTTGAGGTGCCATGGTTTGAGAAGTACTCTGGAAAACATGACCCAGAGACACATGTATTTGCATTTACTATCTTGAGTAGCGATTTCATTTTTCAAGATCATTTGTTAGCAAAACTATTTTTGTGGTCATTGAAAGACACCATGTTCGACTAGTTTTTCTCATAGCCTAACCATTCTATCTCTTCATTTGGCCGTCTTGTTAATTAATTTCTCCAACACTTCCAGGCCAACATTGGACTACAGGTTACTTTCATTAACCTTTTCAATTGTCATCAAGGAACTCACGACAAGATCACTAATTTTATTTGTCAATATTAGTCATTATTTTCATAAATTCCTTATGTGCTACTAGATTTAGATGTGTAGTGGGTGTTTATCATTAACTTGTATGCTTTGATCTGGGATATGATTTTGCTTATGAAATATCCTTCTTTTTTACATCTATGAATGATGCTCCATGACTATCAATAGTCTGTCAGATAATTCAAGGTTACTACCTCATCAGCTGTTGTTGGATAATCCAATGTGCCTTCATCTTTTAATAATTACAAAAAGAATAGAAATTTCTTTAAAAATAATAGTTAAACAATAATTAATAATGTAGTGGCTACAACACCTTCATAGGCCACTCTAGCCCTCTCTTCATCTATGTAGCAAGTAAATTGTCAATTCACACCTCTAGCTAGTATCTCTATTCTAGTATATAGTAAATCCTAAATAACAGTTTGGTGCAATTCCCACCCATTCTACCTTTATATACAAGAAAACTCTTGCTATACCATCCTATGACCCAAAGGATTTTTTTCAACTCCACCGAGTTCCCGATCATGACATTCAATGATTTTTATATTTTAAATGTATAGTGAAAGACTATAATGATCATAATGTCATCCATGTAGCTAGTGTAAATGATTAAAAATATAAATCTGTTTCTCCTCCAAACCAAAACTTGTAAATCTACACTAACCCATTGCCTAGTCACTTCTCAAATTTTATTGACCTCCCATCTACCTCTGTGGTGCTAAAAGAGACATCTAATGTGTATTCCTTCTCATTTTTCAAAATGACAGGGATGGTGGATGGCCATCCTCATACTTCATGAGAGTGCCTTGTTGATGTTTATATCTTCACCTAAGATTACTCTTATATACAAGCCAATCACCAATAATGGGAAATCCTACAAATGTGGGTTTTAACTTGAGGGATGACCTCCAAGATTTTACAAGTCAACTCTTATGATGGTTCTCTTTAATTCTTCTGCCTATGTTTAGAGAAAAGAGGAGAGAAACTCTAATTTAGAAAACTATCCTAAGGTTATATGCCATATGATAAAACTTGTACTAATTGAAAACTGACATAATGCTTTCCTTCTTAAAATCAAAATACTAATTCATGGCTTCAAAGAGCACAAAAATGTATGATTTTAGACTATTTACTAATATCAGTCATTGAAAAAACAAAGACACAACATCAATCTATGACATATGAAAGGAAAATCAATAGACAAATAACTATCACAGAATGCCACTTCTCTTCATTAATGAACTGTGAACAAGATACAGAAGGCAAGATGCACAATCCTCAAATATTTGATCAGCTCTAAGAAGCATCCAAAATGGATATAATGTATATCAATTCTCTCCCCAAATAGGGTCAATGATCAACCACAAAAATGTATTCTCCTCCTGTATATATAGAAATTGATTTTAATATGTTGCACCTGGTGGGAAACACCTGCACCATCTACGTCTGCAGACTCAGCATTGAATCACACCTAGTCCACTGCTTATCTATACTTCATCTTCAATTAACATTAATGGAATCTTGGGGTTATGACTATGTGATTCAAAATCACAAAGATCTTGCACATGAATCTGAACAACCTCATAATGTTCCTCTGAGTTTCCACGTGTCCCCAAAGATGCCTTTGTGTTCCCTTCACAAGGTCAGAGACCTCTTGATTCATTTTCTTTGATGGAACAATGCATAACACTTGCTATCTCTAATGAAATCCTGGTGATACATGGACCATTGGATGTCTTTTACCTCAAATTGATGGTTTAGAGCCTTTGAAGCTTTACAAAGAAGAAAAGAGACCCAAAGTGTGTGACTTGACACCAACAACCAATGGTAGAATGATGGAAACATGTCAAACCTACTTCCCCTGAGAAGTCCCGTGGTGTTGACATGTCACCTTAAGAAGCTATCAGAAGTGATTATTTGCCCTTTGAAAGAGTGGCCCACATCGAATCCTGAGTCACTTGCCCCAGCCAATAGTGCACCACTAAAAGAGTATCAATGTTATAACTTCAAAATGTATTGTACTTGTGCCACATTGATCTTCATTCTGTCTCTTCAAAATTAATTATTAAAAGAGATTGGGCCCACTAGGGCATCCAAGTCACCATTGTCAACCAATGGTGCAACACCTAAAAGGTGTTAGCGTTGAAGCCTCAAGAACAAACATGGAGTCACCACCTATCCTAAGTAAAATCTTCAAAGAAATTTTGTCTTTTCATTCACTGGGGCCCACTTTGGAGTGACTCACCCACTTCCAACCAATGGTACATCATGTGATAGGTAAAAAATTAGGTTAATAAGATCAAGCATAGCCATGAAAACCTAACCCTACCTTCATCAAATAATCTAATCCAAATGAAATCAAAAAGCATGCAATTCAAGCACAATATCACCTAGATCATGTGATTCCTTGTTTATGATGTGGATTTCTTCTTCAACAATGAACAATTATGAAGATAAAAGTTGCCATGATGGATGAATGATAATGATAATAAGCTCAAATGGATGCTATGGATACTCAAGTTCTCAATATGCTCAGGATGATAATGTAGACACTATACGAATGCTAGATAGATGTAGTATGAAATGAGAGGGTGTTTATATAGAACTCAACCAAAATCAATCAACGATGGAGATTCGGTGGCTATGGAAATCGCTAAGATTGAATGATAAACATAGGTGAATGTGAAGATGACAAGTGGAGGAAAGATAAGGCTTATGTGTGCTTGTGTACATAAAAAGTACTACATGTGAAATATATTAAATAAAAGATGTAGTACCACTTATCTTTTTTAAATGAAAGAGACATACATGTTGGTTCATGAGATAAATGATAAGATAAATTAATTAAATAAATAAAATTTATTTAATTAATTGGAAAGTGGGCTTATGAAAGGAATTTTTAATTAAATACATAAAATTTATTGAATTAAAAATAGATAGATAGAAGATAATTAAATAATTAAAGATTGTTTAATTATAGCTTAGAGGAAATAGCTAATGAATTAATTAAATAAATATAAATTTATTTAATTAATAGAAGAAATAGATGGGTTAGGGATATTGCTCAAATGTGTTAGAAAAATGCAAATGATGTGTAATGCAATGTTTGAATGCTAACGATAATGAGTCAATTTTGGGTGTCTACATTTTGCCCCTCTTTGATACAATGTTTGATAGAGCGTTGTGTCAAAGAAGATACGATATGCCTTCGATAAACAAAGTTATGCCCTAGTGTAACTGGCATCTTTGATACAATGTTCGATAGAGCATTGTGTCAAAGAAGATACGATATGCCTTTGATAAAAAAAGTTATGCCCCAGTGTAACTGGCAGGTGATGCCCCCTCAAGAGGTAAGCCAGGCTAACCAAGAAGGGTTGGGTTGGCTCACGATAGAAGAAAAGCTAGGACGCAAGGCTAACACAAAGAAAATGGGGGTTGGGTGGGAACAAATGGGATGAGGCAAAAGAAAAGAGGCTTTGGTATAAAAGAATTAGGGTTTGGATAGGGCTATAAGTAGGTACTACAAAGGAAAATAGGCTCATTTGTGCTCAGTTGTGTTCAGAAAGCTATAGAGATCTTAGTGCTCCTTAGAATTGATGTGCGATGAGAGTTGGAGAGCTATCAGGATGGTGATTCCATGCAGAGATCATCGTGCCGAGCGAGTGAGGACACATGGACGACCAGAGGGATCAGCTGTACTAGTATGTATCGAAACATTTACTAAAAGCATGATTTTGATAGGCTAGAAGCGTCATAAATGCACACACATCACCATATGCGACTAGGTCTTAGGATAGGCAGTTTAGGTCGCTTAGGAGGGAAAACAAGTCACTTACAGTAGTTAAGTTCGCTTTTAGGTGTGGCTTGGTCGCATATGGTAAGAACATGTCGCTTCCAGACAGTTAATTAAACAGAGGCAAAATGCACATATAGATAAAATCAAGTTGCTTATGGGCTAAAAGTAGGTGCATGTAGAGGTTTAGCTCACGTGTAAAGAAAAAATGCTCGCTCATAGGATATAGCTTGCTTATAGGCAAAAGGTAGACGCATGTAGAAATACAACTCGCATTTAGTCAAGAAGTGGTTGCATAGGTAAAATAGGTCACATATGGACAAGAGATAAGTGCATGTAGTAAAATAGGTGGCTTTTGATCAACAAATAATCACATATGGAAAAATGAACCACTTATGGTAGATAAAAGCTAGGATAGCAATAAACGACCTAAATTTTACAACATTTGTAAGTAGCGGAAGGGACTGACATGAAGAATGAAATGATATAGGATATACTACTACCATTGTTATCACAAGAGCCACATCCTAGGGATTTGTAATTGGTGAGATTGCTAGGATGCAGAGGAGTGGATAGTATTAGAGATCCTTGGGTTAGAGCACGTGTCAAGATTGGAGCTGGTGTAGGCACATCGAGGATTGATGACGGCAATGGTGGAGCGATGGATGAGCGAGCATATTTCTTTCTTGTTACCGACAAGAGAGGCTACGATCACAATAGAGGATGTGTTTTAGATTTTGTGGATTCCTCTAGATGTGGACTGAGTAGATTATGATCTTGATATGGGTCCAGCTGCATTCAGGAGATTGTTTGGGACACCAGACATTGGAGTAGAGGGCACAGAGATTCCAATGGCTAGGATGGAGGAGTTATGTGACAGACTGTAGTGAGTGGTAGTGGCTATTATCAGATGGCTAGTGGGAGATAAACGAGTGAGAGGCTTTCCGATAGGATGCGAGAGAGTGATGGAGGGGATGTTCTCCTATGGTATGAGATATGCATGGGCGGAGTGTGTACTTGGACAGCTCTATCATTTCCTGCATGATTGTGCATATATGTTCAGAGTGAGTATGTCAGCAGGAGTTACAGTTTTGCATGTGTGGGCTTATGAGCATATTCCAGTGACGAGACCAGAGGGATGGGCGGCTAGAGTAGTAGGAGAGCCTTATGCTAGAATGTATAGAGGAGCTTTGACATACCAATAGGGCAGAGGAGTAGTGTACTGGCGGAGGAGGTTGGATGACATAGATAGATTTATATGGAGACCATGGCTAGGATGTGAGAGATGGGATGAGGAGGATACTGAGCTTGTCTATGCTAGGTAGGTGAGATATATTTTTGGACATGACATATACATTATAGAGCACTATTTTCCAAAGAGGGTTTTGAGACAATTCGAGTTACCACAGGCAGTACCAGTTGGTGATGCCATTTTTGGGAGGACTAGATAGGAGGTGTTTGATTGGGGGCTAGAGGTTGTGGTTGACATGGCTTTGGCAAAGAGAGAGGGGCTACAACCAGTTATATGGTAGTCAGGACAGGGTCTTGTAGATCTAGGCATGCTACCAGACTATGATGCATACTGGGTGACAGCGAGACCGATGCGACTGACACGGGTTGGAGAGATAGGGATGGAGAGACTAGTCAGGAGGAGATGACGATGGGCTCCACCAGCGCAGGCTATTGTACTAGTAGCACTAGGGATACAGATACAGGGATAGGTGCCAGAACAGCCTCAAATACTTGCACAGCCTCAGGGGTAGATATTAGTAGGTGATGATGTTGGGATTCAGCAACTGCGGAGGAGGATCAAAGAGGAGAGGAGATGGAAGCAGTGGCCTTAGATGAGATTGAGGAGGGTGGAGTTGGATAGACACCAGGTGGTGATTGGCTTGCGGCATGCTAGGGCTCAGGCTCAGACATACCAGGCTCAGTTACAGATGAGAGTGTAGGCTAGGGATGGACAGGATGATGTTGCACTTGCTAGAGTGACAAGGGAGAGAGATGTAGCTAGACAGAGCAAGCAGATGATGAGATTAGAGAGTGATATTACTGTATAGCATATGCAGGCGATGAGAATAGAGAGAGATGGTCTGCGAGCATAGAGGGATATGGATATGCAGCAGCTATAGGGGATGACTAGTGAGCGGGATAGAGCAGTGACTGCATTAGGTACATATGGGGCTACGATGTATTTGGCCACATAGTTAACACAGGTGCAGGGAGAGCTACGAAGAGTATAGGGTGAGGTGGAGTACTATAGAGGCTTATACTATAGGGTTGTGCCAGCAGAGTAGAGGCAGCCTAGTTTGAGGAGCAGATCAGGAGCTTCAGGTTCACAAAGGACAGGGGGATCTAAATCCGTAGCCTCCGTGATGGGGCCATCGAGAGATAGGGGAGCAGGTGCAGGACCTAGTGGTGGTGGTTAGGGCGAGGGAGCTGCTAGTAGTCACTAGGACTATCTTGTTTATGTTATATCATGATGAGGCCTAGAGCCGATTGTACATACATTCTTTATGGTTTAGCTTGCATATGTAGACACTTGTATATTGACAGATGTATATATATGATGGAGTATTGCTGATCTACATGATGATGTAATGGATGCACTATTGGTATTATGATGGTTATGCATGTTATATTTGTATTTTCATGGATTATGTATGGATGTTTATGCAAATGATATGAATGGAAATATATATGATAAGGTAAATATGTAAATGGTAATGGTAATGGTATGGACGTATGCATATAGATAGATGGTAATGAGATGATATATGATGGACTTATGTATGTCTAACACACTTGTTTTGCAGGATAAGAGATGTGAAAAAAAAAAGATGGTGGAAATGATTGATTTTGGCTGAGGACTATATAGACGAATAATAGGATGAATAGATGGTACAATGGGCAGCTTTTTAAGTAATTGCTCAAAATGAAAAGAAATGCAATCCTTATGTTTGATATAGCATGTGGATGTTATGCACCAGCGTATAGGAGACCAAGGTGTCGAGATATCCAATGCACAACTAGCATGCTACAATCTTGTTTGAACACATGAGGTCAAGATGTTGAGCCAACATGCACAAGATATGAATAACAGCTAGTGTTTCGAGATGGACTTTGACGCTACAAGCAATGGTTGGAGCTTATCTCCATTATGCATAGTGACAGCTTGCTGGTTATATGTATGGAGCTAGTCTTAACATAGAATAGTCTCAAATACATAAGAGACTATTTAGCTTCTCAGATGCTAGAGATATTGATATGTAAGATGCTAATCCTAACAAGTACAAGGTACCAATATGATTAGGAAGAGAATAAGATCACCACGCAAACATGGCATACGAAAGCAATATGACCATGCCCCATTCCTTACTTCATCGCAACATACCAAGAATGGATAGATCAAGGTAGTCTTGATTAGGTATAGAAAAGGGGACAAAAGATACTGTCATCACATTCTCTTGCCAATTTTAAGTGCTCTTACGTGGATTTAAGCTGGGGCCTTCTTGAGAGGAAAGCTACATCCTGTTGAAGGCTAAAGATGTTGATAAATGGCTATAGAAAATGTTGGATTAAGGCATGTAGACAAATAGCTTTTGGTTTACTCTTGATTGGTTAAAGTACTTGAGCTTTTAGTATACACGTAGTTTGCTTCCTGCTGGGGCTGATCAAAAAGAAGAAGATAGAAGATGAGAGAAGATGAGGAAGATGGGGCAGATCATCTATGCTTGAGTATTGGAAACTTTCTTCGTATTCTAGACTGCCTACATACCTTGTATCCACGGGATCAAAGCACATTTATGATGAAGATGAGACATGATGAATATGTAGTTCTGGGTTTTATTGATGATGTGTGTGATGAAAAATAGAAGAATGTGAGATGAAAGATGGCTGATGAAAAAAGAGGCTATCATCTTATCCTGAATTAGAGTGCTTCCTTTGCATCTCAGATTGCCTACATACCCTTTATCCATGGGATCAAGGCTTTGACAATAAAGCTGGGATGTAGTTCTTGCTTATTATGCTAGACGGGTGATGTTGAAAGAATCAACTGATTGCTTGAATGTTTGTGTTAGCAATGTCTTGCTATTTTTGGATGTCGGATGAGTGCGAATTGATTGCAAAGATATGAATCTTGGTTGCAAATTATTTTTCCACGTTTATTGTTGGATGAACACTATGGTTGAAGTTGAAAGTTTATTGTGTTGTGAGCTAAAGTGTTTGATGTGTTATGAGCTAGAGATAGCGGCATCCACTTCCAAATAAGACTCAACAAATGCCCCTAGTCCGGGATGAGGTCAATTATGAAGGAGCGACGTTGAAGAAGGCATGCAGTCAAGATGCTAAGGTGCCAAAAGAGATAGTTATCTCAACAATGTCTCAAATATGATAGCTATCATTGACAGAGGCAAAGATGGAAAAGATGTTTATTGCAATGACACGTGGATTATGATATGGATTATGTGGGATAGGATGGTGAAATATGCTAGGAAGAGAGATGATCAAACAAATCAAGCAGATGATGGAGGATGGTCACTACACATGGCGCATGTTTGCCAAGTTTTCACTATGGTACTTATCCAAGGCGCCTACTTACTAGGTTTTCACCAGAGGACAGATTATTTATTTTATATTATTTTTTTGTTATCCAAAGCACCACAAAGTGGTTTTCACTATTGGATGGATTTTTTTTTTTGTGGGGGGGGGAGGGATAGCTAATTACACATGGTGCCTATTTGCCAGGTTTTCGCCAAGGTAATGGATAGGAGGGACTCAAGTGTCTAGTTCAATGGATGTTGATATTGTCCCATTAGAGAGGGATGTCATTTAAGATGGATGTCGCATGGACCATGTCATTATGCTTCAAGATGTGAGTAAGGGATTGTATGGATGGAAAGCTAATGGATTATGTCAGACTTAGGATAAGAGGCTTATGCAAAAGCATGGACCATAGGAAGGTGATAGGGGAGATATGTAGGATAATGGATGAAGGATGGAGATATGGAGGTATTTGGAAATGTGGGATGGAAGGGAACCATGACCAATAGTTGCACACACTGTTAAACATTAAAGATTTTAATGGGAATATGGTGTAGGAAGTAATGGGGATGTTTGCTTAGAGGATGGGTGATGGAGTGATGTAGGAACCCACAAATACTTAGTATTTTTATGATTTTTGCTTTGCTTGTGGGATTTTTAGATGGAATGGGATGTTTGGATGGAAATGGAATGTGAGATGGAAGAAGACAATTGGGATTCTTTTGTTTGAGCTATGGATAAGGATGCCTCATTTGGTCTGCTTGTTTGTTTTCTTAGGAACCCAAACCATTTGGGGCGTAGGCTCTTCTTGTCGATTTATAGGCTCAGCTAGCTTTTTAGATGAATTAGGTTTTGATTCTTTTCTTTGATGCCCTAAGGCATGAGAATCTTTAGGATTCTTGGTAGGATTTTTAGCCTTAGAGGTAAAGGCATCCAAAATATTTCTTTTGAATCCCATGGATTTGATGGAAGTGGGGTTGGTGGAAAGAGTGGAAGCTTTATGCTTAGACAATGTGTACATTCATTGATCATGATTAGGAATGTGAGGGTGTTGATGGATAAAGGGATAATTAGGTGTTGGTAACAATGGAGGTGAGGAAAATGGAGGGATATTAGGGGTTGGAAGTAGTGGAGGTAAATTGGATGGCAAAAGATGGACGGTCACATGCTTTTGCAAGTTAGAGGATGTGGGAAGTGGAGGATATGGAAGTAAAGTTGATGGTGGGAGTTTAGGAGTTGGAAGAAGTGATGATAAATTGGATGGCGGAAGATGTACGGTCACATGCTTGTGAGGTTTAGGATGGGGAATGGTGGGCTTAGAATGGATGGAGGATTTACCAACATCTTTAGCTTGGGGAGGCCGGCATTTGACACTAGGACTAGGAGTGCTTGGAGAACTAGACTTGAGTTCATCATTTGATGGAGATGAAGGGGTAATAGAAAGCATGAAGATGGAGGATCCTGAAAAAAGGTTGGTGATATGAAGGGAGTCATCGATGGTATCAGAGTTAGAAGTCTCTCTTACCAAAGAAGATCCAGCTTCTATATCAAAAATGGATGTGGATGAAGATTCTTGCAATGTGTACTCACCTAGACCATTTTTAGTGTACTTGATATGGAGATTGGAAGCAACTTCGCAAGATGATGGATTGAGGAGGTCAGATGGGTCTACATAGGATGAAGATGGATATGCCTCGATGTTTATGGGAATGCGGTTTAGACTCTGATATTTAGCTTGAAAGGTACGACAAAATTCAAATGCATTAGGATCAGCATGGATAGTAATCTCAGCACTGTTGTGTGGAAATTTAAGACATTAATGGTATCTGGAAGGAACTTCCTTGAGGGTATGTATCCATGGATGACCAAGGATGATGTTATAAGGAAGGTCAATATCAAGAACCTGACAATGGGGTTCTATGGTGACCGGCCCAACTTGGATATGCAAGAAAATAATCCCTTCAGTATCTCACTCAGCATCATCATATGCTCTGATAATAATAACCTTGTAGGTGTCAACATCTTTCTCAGAATATCCCAATTATTTTATTAATTTCAAAGAACATATATTAAGACCAGCTCCACCATCTACCAAGATTCATTTGATACGGTGTTGTTTAACAAACACTTCAATGTGGAGGGCTTCGTTGTGTGAAGGGTGAATGGAGGGATGAAGGTCTTTGTCAGAGAAGGTTAAATGACAAGGGGCTATAATGCTAGCAACCATAGATTGGAATTGTGTAAGGCTTTGTCAAGGATAGCTTTGTGAGCAGGGGATATGCGAAGCAACTCAAGAAGGGATATGTGCATGGGTGTTTTGCCAAGGTGATCCAAGATATTATAGTTAGAGAATGGTCAAGGAGGGTGAACAGGTGCTCCTTGAATGGTTACTTAACCTCTTCGAGTGGTTACAGCACAATCAGGTGCTTTGCCTTGGATAGTAATGGTAGAAATGCAAGTATGGTCAATGCGGCCAATGGTAGATGATTGATAGTTGTACTAAATGGCATTTCCGACATGAGGGTTACCTAATTTGTCATGAGATGGAAGTGGATTCTTGAAGGCCTCTAGATCATAGTTTGATGTTGATTGTTGTGCAGGTTGAGTTGTTGAAGGTGTAATTTTGATTAAACCTTGATCGATACAATCTTGGATAACATGTTTTAAACGCATACAACCATTTGTTTTGTGTCCATTAACTCTATGGTAATCATAATACTCATTTTCTTTGTACCAAGGAGCTTTGAAGAGTGATTCACCATTGGGCGGTGCATCCGATAACATAATATCACCTGCTTGGAGAAGCTTTTGAAAGACAACTTCTATAGGTTCCACTAATGGTGTAAATTGTTGCCGCGGATTGGAAGTTTGTCATTGTCACATTCGTTGAAAAGGTTGTGTTGTTGTAGAAACATCTTGAATGTTTATGGGAGCTTTCATAGTTTGTATGTTCTTGACATCCACAACACCATCGTTGACAACATTCTTATTTTTGTTCCAAAAGTGAGACTTATCATTGGAGTTTTGAGGATAGTTCCTTTAGCAATTAAAGCTCGTTCAATGATGGTTCCTTTGGAAACAAGTTCATCAAAGGTGCTAGCACTTTGCAATTGTAATTGAAATGACAGCTCATGATGAAGATTTTCAACAAAGATATCGAGTTGTTGCTTCTAAGGGATTTCCCATGATAGTTTGCTAGTCATATTATGCCATCGTTGAGTAAATGAAGAAAAGGCTTCACCATTACACTATTTATTGTTGACAAGGTCATTCATGTTCACCTCATGTTCAATGTTAAAAGCAAAGTGTGATTGAAACTTATTTGCTAATTCCAAAAAAGACTTAATTCCCGGAGGTAAATGAGAGAACCATTTGAGAGCTTGTCCTGCTAATCTTCAAGGAAATAGTCTCAAAAGATATGTATTGTCATGAGCAACATCAAGACATGCCACAAAGAATGCTCTAAGGTGGTCTTCCAGATTTCCTTTTCCTTTGTACTTGTCAAATTGTGGAATTTTGAAGTGTGGTGGAAAAGGTGTCATATGAAGAGTTTTGTCAAATGGATAAGTGCATATGTTTTCTAGAGAAAATGTCTTCTTGCCTTGTCCTACCACTTGGTTGATCATTTGTTGAACATCTACTAGAGATAATTACTGTTGTTGCAAAGGGGGTGAAACATGGTATGAGGTATATTGAGGTTGTTGTTGTGGGATATATAAAGCCATGACCGTTTGTTGAGGTTGTGTACGCACAATGTATGTCAAATGATTGGTATGTGACACATATGTGGTTGAGGATTGCTATCCTTGAGACACAAGTGGTGGTTGGGTATATTGTGACAAATTGGCACCAAGATTGCACATCACATGAGAAGTGGAAGATGGATTGACACTAGTTAATGGTTGGGAAGTTGGAGTTGGGTTTGTGACATGGTAAGTGATGGAAGGATTGGTAGATGCGAAAGAAGGATGGACACTTGGGTTTGTATTTTGGACAACATGGGGATTGATATGTGTCATGTGTTGGGTGACAATAGGCAAACCTTGGGTAGCATAAGATGGAATGATGGTTTGTGAAGGATTGTAAGAAGATGATGGAATAGATGCAAGTTGCTCAACATAAGTGACCGTAGTGCTAGGAGCGGATTGAGAAATGATAGAAGGATCACTCATATCAATAAGACTAACATTGGGATTATATGGTGTAATGGAGGGATTAGTAGAGATAGTGGAAAGCATATTAGAAGTTGGTATATGAGATGTGGTATTCATATGGGATATAGCAAGTTGTGATGGTTGTGAAGCTTGGACTATTGGTGTTGTTGTGATAGTTTGGGAAGCTTGCACACTATGGGATATGGGGATAGCTTGTGATGTTTGGCACATTTGTGTTTGGGACACATGGACAATTTGTGTTACTTGAGGCATGGAAATGGTCATGGTAGGAGGAGGAGTATGTTGAGGAACATGGAAAGATGGAATGTTTAAATTTTGTGAAATGAAAGGGAGCACATTGGTTGGTGTTATCAAAGGTTCTAGAGTGTACTCCGAGTGTGGTGGCTCAAATGAAGTAACAATAGGTAATGAGAGAGATGTGTTGGAAGATAAGGCTTGTGATATGATGGGGGATGGTGTGACTATAGTGGATGGTCCCTTTGCAACAACAACAGGAGTGTTTGGATCATGCTCTCTAATAGCAGATATGTCAAAATCTCTTGGTAATTTAGCACCCATGAGAGCAAGTTGCATGAAGTAGTGATTAGGCTTAGATAAAACAAGTATTTCAACTTGATCCCACACATTTGTATCTTGAAATTCTGACAAGTCTTCTTGGGATTGTTCTTTAAAAGTCTCAAAAAATGTTTGAGGTTGCACTTGTTGTGAAGATGACTCTCTAATGGTATACCCATGAGGCGTAAACATATGAGGAGGCATACCAGTCGTAAATTGAGTTGCATCTTTAAGAGGTGTTGATCTAGATTGTTGCATCTTATCTCCCATCTTAGCTTGCAATTTGGCTTCTATTTTAGCTCTTAGTTTGGTTTCCATTTCAGCTCTATATTGATTCCTAGTTTGAGGCATGATGAATGATGTTGAAAACTAAAGTTTAGCTTGTCAAAGTTTTGAGACCCAAAAGAAAGGTGATAGTTTGCTATTTTGGTTGGTTGTTGGTTGCTTTGTTGTTTTGCTTGGTTGCTAATTTTCTTGGTTGGCTGATTTTCCCTAGAGAATAGCTCACACACTCAAGGGAAAACTTGTTTGCTAAGGGTTGCTATGTTGCTGATGTTGTTGAAGCTAAAGCTAGGAGATGATGTTTTTCTGATTGATCGAAATGATTGGTTTGATGTTTGGTTTGCTGGTTTGGGATCTCAAAAAGATGAAAAGCTCATGAAATGCGATTGATTGGAAATCTCAAGCAGGAGACAAAGTTTAGGTATCTGCTAATGATCAGAGATAGGTCTGTAAGCTAATACTGAAGCTGAGCAAGCTAGATTTGTGGCTAATTTAGCTGAATCACTAAGATTTGCTGGTATTGAGCCACAGGTGACAAATAATACTCATACGTAACTCAGAAAAGGCTAAAGGTGACTGGTAATAGCTTAAATGCGAGCTAGTTTTGGTTCTATCGGCGGGTTACAGTGTTAACGAGAGGCGAGCCAATTTTTCACAGGTGATTAATATTGACTCAAAAGTGATTTACTGTTGTTCAGAAGTGAGGCAGTTTAGACCAGAGGTGACAAACTATTGTTAAAAGGTGATCTAATTTGGGAAGAAAGTGGCTGACTGTTGTTTAAAAGTGACTCAGTTTAGGCAAAAAGCGGCTAACTACCATTTAAAAGTGATTCAGTTATCTGTATATTGATAGTTTAAGCTCAAAAGTGATTGTGTATGTCAGAAAATATGTCTGATTTGTGATTTTTGACAAGAAAATAGTAATTGTAGTCAATCACATTCACAACAATCACAAACTTGTACAACCTAGGCTAGGAAAAAATTGTATTTGTTAAATGCCCTGGCCGTGCTTATTCAAAGTAGATAGCTTCAGGATCTTGGTAGCATCAATTCTCCTCCACGACACACACTTCTCACACATACCAAGATCTGGGTTTCCTAAAAGGCCTATCCCTCACTAAACCTTAGGATTGTCCCTGCTATCTCTTCTAAGAACCACGTGAATCAGGGCAGCTTCAAAGGTCCCACCTTTTGAGTCAACAAATAGAAGGTTTTTGGGTACTACACAAAGTTGCTAATAAGGGCATCTGTTTGAGTGGTTATACATGTGGCAATGCTACTGTCCATTATAGAGTCTCCCAGACTTCAAGGGTTACACCTTGAAGGGTTTTGGGGGAGGTTGGTTGTCAGTATAACACAACAACACCCTTTGTTTGTGGCTTTTGACACAAACACTTTTCTTATATAGCGGTTCAGAAGGACTTGGCTTTAGCCCGTTACCACTTGGGTCGTATCCCTTCTCACACCAGGAAGGCAGGCCCTGTAAAGATAATAACAAGTTCTCATACACCCTAGATCCATTTGATAGGCAAGGGGAGATGATACTTTTGTTATTAAATTTGGGTTACAATCAATCACATGCAAGTAATAAAAAAAAGATAAATCAAGCAAAGAGCAATCAATGATTCATTTTAAGCACCAAGCCCAAATGTTCCTAAGTTAGTGAAAAACCACAAGTCTTGGATCAATCGGACTGCAACAGATATGTTAGTAGTTTAATACCCTCCTTTTCTTGGACAATTGATAAGATGCTGCACAAATACCCAATTAGTAGCCAAAAAAAAACAAACTGCAAATTATACAGATTGAAAGCAGCATAGTTTACCAGAGGTGATTCACTGTTGGTCAAAAGTGATCTATATTCTGTCATAGGTGAATTGTTACAAATCATAACCGATGCTAAGATCACCAAATGTGGATTGTCAAAGCTCACAAGCAATGTGAAAAAGGAGGAAGTGAATGGTTATGGTTCATAAGTGACTCAGATCTACAAGAGAGACAGAATACAAAAAAAACCCTAGTTCTGCAATAAGTGATTCGATTAGCTAAAGGTGATCACTGTCAGATCAAAAGTGATTTAGATAAATGCATAAGTGACCATTGTTAGTGTAAAAGTGATGCAAAATAGACAAAAAGCAACCATTGTTCACTTATAAGTGATATGGAAAATGCTAAAGGCGACAGGTGTTAGCTCAGAAGCGATGCGTGTATTTAGATAGCGACAGATTTTTGCTCAAAATTGACTGGAACTTGCCATAAGCGCTCGAAAAATTTGATCTTCATAAAAAACAACTTCAGATAGTAAAGTTAATCAAGGATGTGAGTCCCACCGGGTGTGCCAAAATGTGATAGGTAAAAAATTAGTTAATAAGATCAAGCATAGCCATGAAAACCTAACCCTACCATCATCAAAGAATCTAATCTAAATGAAATAAAAAAGCATGCAATTCAAGCACAATATCACCTAGATCATGTGATTCCTTATTTATGATGTGGATTGCTTCTTCAACAATGAACAATTATGAAGATAAAATTTGCCTTGATGGATGAATGATAATGATAATAAGCTCAAATGGATGCTATGGATACTCAAGTGCTCAATATGCCCAGGATGATAATGTAGACACTATACAAATGCTAGATAGATGTAGTATGAAATGAGAGGGTGTTTATATAGAACTCAACCAAAAGCAATCAACGGTGGAGATTCGGTGGCTATGTGAATGACTAAGATTGAATGATAAACATAGGTGAATGTGAAGATGACAAGTGGAGGGAAGATAAGGCTTATGTGTGCTTGTGTACATAAAAAGTACTACATGTGAAAGATATTAAATAAAAGATGTAGTACCACTTATTTTTTTTAAATGAAAGAGGCACACATGTCGGCTCATGAGATAAATGATAAGATAAATTAATTAAATAAATAAAATTTATTTAATTAATTGGAAAGTGGGCTTATGAAAGGAATTTTTAATTAAATAAATAAAATTTATTGATGTAAAAATAGATAGATAGAAGATAATTAAATAATTAAAGAATGTTTAATTATAGCTTAGAGGAAATAGCTAATGAATTAATTAAATAAATATAAGTTTATTTAATTAATAGAAGAAATAGATGGGTTAAGGATATTTATCAAATGTGTTAGACAAATGCAGATGATGTGTATTGCGATGTTTGAATGCTAATGATAATGAGTCAATTTTGGGTGTCTACACATCATTTAAAAGTTGTCAGGACTAACAACTTTTAAACATGTGTGGTGCATCCTTGTGTCTACATTGTTTCATAAAAATCAATGGTCTCGCAACCATTCTTTCCTTAACCAAGTCCCCTTGGAGACATGACCCCACTGAGTGATGACTTGGACAAGGCATCTAATAGTGTAAAGCTTAAATTTTTTAAAACTAACAACCTCTAAGCACTACTAAAGGCTTACACATGGCAACCCTTGTGCATAAAAAATGACGACCCACCTTAGATTCACAACAAGTCTCTACCTAACCAAAAATAATACCGCCAACCCTGTCTAGAAATAAAATGTAGGAGTGGGGTTCTACAATTCATGGTGACTCATAGGGTCTCTTTTTGTATGAAGATAAACTGAAAAATAAAATGGACACAAAAAACTCAAAATTTCAAGGAACAAAGTTGGGCATTAGGCCTCCTCTAGGGCTATCTATAAACACACCCATTCATCTCTATAAGGTCACCCCTTCTTCTTCAAGGCCTCAAAAGCTCTATCTAGCTCAACTATCTCTTGTAGAGAGACACTTTGTATTTTATTGGCTACAACCTTCACCTGATGTTCCAATTGGGCCAATGGTTGAAGGATTGCTTCTCCTTCCATGATGCTCGGTGTTTGTACCCAACCCTAAAAAGGTGTCTAGTCTACTTTTCTACCCATGAGAATCACTATATATTCTTCTTCAACCAACATCACATTATCATTCTAAAAAGGGGAGGGAAATCCATGTTGCATCAATGAATCAGTATGCCCCCCATATCCTTTGCAACCTAATTTAATTTTACTAATTGGGACTTGCACTTTAGGGTGACTTTGTTCTTTGTTTTTACCTCATTTACCTTTGCATCTGGGTTGAATCAATTATCAACCTCAACCAATAGAAGAGCCTCATCTAGTAAATTGTACAATTTTTTGAATACATTCTATGGTTGAGACACCTTGGGAGTGAAGATCTGAAGGGTGTGATCCACTTTAGTCTTTACTTGGATGATGAGACCCTTAAGCTTTGTTGTGCTACTAGTTATCTTGGTCTAGTAAGCCACATACATGTCCATTATTAATTAAACAACTTGTGACGTAGGACCTCCTGTTTGTGTTAGAAACCTTGAACAAGATGTGAAAACAAGGAAATTTATGAGAGAAATTCTAAGCTACATAAATTGGAAAATGCAAAACAAAAGCAAACTAGTGATTCTAAGAGATGCAAATGTTGATGTGACTAAATTACATTAAGAGATCAAAGCTTCATACAAAGAATGGAAGAGCAACTAGACAATGCATTCAAGATACCAAATACAAGATAGGAAGTGAGTTTATATAGACCAGAGAAAGGGGAGAGGTGGCAAAATTGACCAATAGGGAGAGGCCACTATATGTTCTAAAGATAGTAAGAGCATCTTCCAAAGATAGAAAATGCCACCTCCCTTGTAGGATTGTGACACCTCAAATCACTCACTCACTAATTAAACTTACTTTATTTAACATAATCAATCTTAATAAAAGTGTAGGAAAAACCTAGGAAATAGGAAAAATAACTAACCCACTAGGGAAACAAAAACCTACACTAACATCGCCACTAAGCATAGATTAGATGGGTGAAAAGATCTCATAAAATCAATCTTTATAAGGTACCCATGCACAATGAATTCCCCAAAAGAGAAGAAGATCCCTCAAAAAAAAGTAGAGAGAACATCCCCCTAGAATAGAGAGAGAAAAGAGAAGGACTGAAAGACCCCCTAAAGTGGACACTAGCTGCACCCCCTGCAAGGCTCACCAATGAAAGAACTTTCTCTTAGTGAAGGGTTTGGTGAAGATGTTTGTGATCTTATATGATGTCAGATAGTGCCTAAGATCAATGATATGCTCATGAATTAGTTCTTAAATGTAGTGCATGTTTATCTCAATGTGTTTGGTCTACTGACGATGGACCAGATTGTGAGAGATCTGTATCACACTCTAGTTGTCACAAAAGATTATTTTACGCTACCAGAAGGGGATACCAAAATCGGTGAGAATGTTCTAAAGCCATATGGCCTTAGTAGTAGCATTAACTGCTCCTTGATACTCAGCCTCTATATATGAAAGAGTAATTGCAAGCTTTTCTTGACCAAGAAATTGAACCAGAACCAAGTGAGAAGCAATACCTTTAAGTATAATTGAAATCCTAAGGATCTCCTACCCAATATGAATCTGTGTGTCCCACCAAGTCAATATCCATGCTCACCGCATAGTGAATCCCTTAACTATTAGTGCCCTGTACATAGTGAAGAATCTATTTAAGTTCTTTCTAGTGTAGATCATGTGGCTCCTACATGAACTTGGAGACTAGGCCCACAACATATGATAAATTAGACCTCGTGTTAGTCAAGTATATTAGACTCCAAAGTAATTGGTGATACAAGGTAGCATCCACAAATGGTGAAGAATAGTGAGCCTCAAGTTTGACACCTGCTATAAATGGACTCGGCGTAGGCTTACAATTAGCCATGAGAAATTTGGAGAGCATATCAAGTGCATACTTGGGTTATTCCATTAAGATACCAGATGAAGACTAAGTGATCTCAATCCCCAAGAAGTAGTGCATAAGTCCCATGTATGACATTAGGAAATGATCATTAAGGGAAGTTTTCATTGCCTTGATGGTGGATTAGGAACTCCCTATAATCAACAAGTCATCAATATAGAGAACAAGAAATGTGAGAGTATCATCCTACTATAGGATGTACACATTTGGATCAAAATGGCACCGAGTGAACCCAACTAATAGAAGGAAGGAGTCAATCTTGGCATACCAAGCCTTAGGGGCATATTTGAGGTGATAGAGAGACATCCAAAGATGGAAAACAAGTGAAGGATCATGTACAAACCCATGTGGCCGCTCCATGTAAATATCCTCTTGAAGGTCACCATGAAGAAAATAACTCTTCAAATCCATTAGATGAACTTCCCAATGATGGGTTGGAACAATAGAAAGAACAATTTAGATTGAGTTTATTTTGGTAACTGGCGCAAACGTCTCAAAGTAGTCAATCCCAGGCACTTGGGAGAATTCTTTATTGACCAGGCAAGCCTTATGCTTATCAACTGACCCTTTTATGAAAGTTTTTTTTCAATAGATCCACTTGCATCGAGAAATTTTCCTTCCCTTAAGAAGTGGGACTAAATACCAAGTGTGGTTCCTCTCCAAAGAACTAATATCTTCCTACATAGTAGCATCCCACTCGAGGACACTAGAAGTATCTTGAAAGGATTGTGGATTAGAAGTTGATGCAATGAAGAGATGTGGAGCATGCTCAAATTTTGACCTTGTTATTCTAGCATCAGAAGGATCACCAACCCAATCACCTACTGACTCCAATGTTTGACAAGCCTAAAGAGACCCAATATGAGAATCTATAGGAGAATCTATAGGAGAATCACTGACTATTTCTCTGCAAAATCTTTAAAGTCCTGAAAAGACTCAAAGACCTCAATCTTTTGTTTGAGAAAATAAACCCATGTGTATCTGGAACAATCATCAATGAATGTGAGAATATATTGACCCGTTCTAAAAGAAGGATGTTGAAATGGTCCTGCCAAGTCACTATGTACTAAATCTAGAAGCTATGAAGCCATACATTCTTTGCCTTTGTCAAATTTCTCTTCTGGATGCTTACCAAGAATGCATCATTGGAAAATATTATCAGAAAATTTAATAGAAGGCATATCTAAAACCATGTCTTATTGATTGAGCTACTACAAGTAGTGGTAGTTCAAGTGGTCAAATTGTTGATGCCAAAAACAACTTACCTCATCTGAGTGAGTGAGCAAAGTAAGTGAAGGAGAATCAAGAACAAACTGAGAAAACTGATATAGTCTAAATTGATCTGATTTTCCAACAACTATAGATCCATGATACAAATCACTGATTACTACTTTGTCTGAAGTGAACTCAACCTACTTGCTAGAGCCAGTGAGACTGATCTGATAGACAGATAGTAGATTAGTTGACAAAGATGGAACACAAAGAAAATCATGAAATGTTTCTTCAGCCACGTCAATAGACCCTCTCCCATGTACTTCAAGAGGAGTGTCATCACCCATTATTATAGATGGCATGGAACATGGATCTAAAGAGGCAAAACCATCATGTGGTATGAAGCACTTGAGTCAATGATCTAGGTATCGTGCAATGAAGCAACAACAAATAGGGTGTTTCCCTTTACTTTCCCCTTACTTTTATCCATATCCTTTGAATATTCCTGAGATAAACTTTGTTTAATTGAATCAAGCACCTTGATATTATTCTTCTCAAGAAGATGTGTATGGTGATCAATTTGCTTCTCAAGACACTTATGTTCATCATGACTAGGTTTCTTGCAATAGGAAAACTTTTCCTTCTCCTTCTTAGGCTTGTATTCTTTGGAAAAAGAGGCCTATTTATCTGCCTTTGGAGTAGCCAGCTTCTGATCTTGTTTCTTCTCTCCTTGATTCTGGTGTTTCTTGTTCTACTTACCATACCCTTTTTGATCTTTAGTGCCTTGATTTGCAGCCAAGGCATGAGATTTAGAATGCTTAATTGTGCCCATTTGAAGTTGTTTATCTTGCTCCTTTGTGAGTTCATTTGTAAAATCATCAAGAGAAGGCAATGTATAATTAGTTCCTAAAGAACTTTTAGTGGCATAAAACATAGAAATAAACAGAGAATAATTAGGACCAAGCTTGGAATGAATACTTAAGATCAATTGAGAAAATTTCTTCTCAATCCCACATTGTTTTAACTACAATCTTATGGCCTTTAGATTAGTGAAGTAGTATCAAAATTAGTAGGACTTAACCCTATGAGCTTATTCTCTAGTAGATGTCCTCTTATTTCATCCTACTTACCAAAGAGATTTTCCAAGGTGGTCCATACATCATTTGAGGTAAAAATAGATTCAATGTGAAAAAAGAAAATATTGATATATAGACATACACAAGGTTTCAAAAGCTTCATCCAACTTATTAAACCATTTTGGCTTTTTTTACAATTAATGATGGTTCAGTTTTAACACCAATTGTTACTCTATAAAACCCTTGCTTCTTAAGATAGATAGTCATTTTGGACATTCACTCATAGTACTTATAAGGTGTGAGTATTGGTACTATTTCTAGTTTGGAGGTGGCACTAAAGTCTTCACCAAATTAGGCAAATGCTAAAAAAATCCAAATTTTCTAGAAATAGAGGATATCTGCCAAACATAGCTAAAGGTTAAATTAAGCTTAGGCACCAAATTGGCACATTGGTCAAAAGATGGTGCAAAGGTCAAGAAAGGCATTTATAGGCCTCAAAGGGTCGAACTACTATTTGAAAAAAATTAAAAGCCTTTGTAGGCCAATCCACAAGGTGGGGGCCAAGGGCTCACCCCAATCCCTTGTGTAGGGGCCCATGACCTGTCAAAGACCAATGGCCTTGACAAGGCCCAATGGATCCCAGCCTTTTAATGGAGGTTGAGGCCCTCACAAGGATGAAGCCCCTTTTTAAATATCTTTTTGAAAAATGTTTATTTAAAAAAAAAAAAACCTATGATTTCATTGCAGGAAAAATAAAAACTATATATATATATATTTTTTGAAATTTTACAATAAAATCTACCTCAAACTACGCATTGGGGGGTAAAAATGGACTCATGGAAAAAAAAATTCCTCAAATGCTCCTAACACCAAAACTAAGAAAATTATATATGAAATTTATCTAAAAATCCTATTGGATGCAATGACAAGGTCCTTTTGGCCTAAAAACGCTCCAATTTAAAACTGGGTTCCAGATTTGAGCAAGAAACTCCTATTGGCAACTTTGTCATATAATCTCCAAATATGATGAAATCAAAGCCATTTCTATCTTTCTCAAGCCTCTTTGATGCATTGGATCAACCAAAATGCTTCCAGTATAACAAAAAATGTTGTAATTACCCAGATCTCACAAAAATCCACATGCAAAACAAAGGAGTTAATGGGCCTTGTTAAATCCTTTCTGATTCTCTAGATCATTAAAAGCACAAGAGAAGAGCATACAAGATTCACAAGAACTTACAGAGAACTCACGCTCCTAATCAGGAATCTATGAATTTAAAATTTCCAAAACAAAAGCTCTAATACCATGTTAGGAATCTTAAATGTAAAAACTAGGAACTTTATAAGAGAGATTCTATGCTACATAAACTAGAAAATACAAAACAAAAGAAAACAAGTGGTTCTGAGGGATATGCAAATGACGATGTGACATAATTGTATTAAGAGCTCAAAGCTTCATACAAATAATGATAGAGTAACTAGACAATGCATTCAAGATACCAAATACAAGCTAGGAAGTGAGTTGATATAGACTTGGGAGAGGGAAGAGGTGGTAAAATTGACCAATAAGGATAGGTAACCATACAAGATAAGATAACAAGAGCATGTTCTCAATATAGAGAATGCCACCTCCCTTGTAGGATGTCAACACCTCAAATCACCCACTCAATATTTAAACTCACTTTATTTAACCTAAGAAAACTTAATAAAAGTTTAGGAAAAACCTAGGAAATAAGGAAAATAATTAATCCACTAGGAAAATAAAAACCTACACTAACAATTTGCATCTTTGTTTTCATTTGTTGAATCTATAGCTCCAAAGTGACGAGTTGAGTCTTGACTAATTCATTCGTATTCCTAAAATTAGTTGAAGCATGAGTTGTGTCAATTCTTTCATTCTCTCCTCCTATTCCCCAGCCTTCTCAACTCTTTGCCTATATCCCTCCAACATTAACTTGGTCTTGTCCAACTCAGACTATAGGACCACCTATTTGGATTGTAAGGCTTGATGGGCCTCTCGGGTGACTCACACTTGCATCTCCATGGTTAATCTATTCACTTCCGGCTCTCGATCCTTTACTTCTACCCACAATTGATTTACTATATCTTTTATTTAGGATAACACTAATTCCATTTTCTCTAACTTCTGGCTCACCTTAATAAAAACATCTATCATAATAGACTTTTGGGTTTCCTCCATTAATTCCACTCAATCTTGTGGGTGAGCCTATGGAAGATTCATCCCAACTGCATGAATTAAGTAATCTTCAAGATACATCTAATCTTGTAGTTTATCTATAGTGGGAGTCATATGAGCAATCATCAATTATTTTTGTATCTGGTCATATAATGACCTCATATAGGGTTACACTAGGGATTTTCCTTCTATCTATCTCCTATCCTCTACCCTTGCCTCTCATACTTGATGCACACTCTACATCTATTGATAGAAAGTGACAGGGGACACTATGACTCCACTAGCAAAAGAAACTCCTTATGGAAGCTAGTATGGGATGGTGATTTACTATTGATTGGGGGTAGTATTGCCTCAAGAGGTAGTGGAGATGGCACGGTGAGTATGGATGGAGAAAATGGAGGTAAGATTAGAATATGAGGGGTGGATGGTGTAATGGTTAATATGGCTGGAAAATGGATCTGAGGCATGCCTAAAGGTTGCATGAAGGGCAATGAAATTGGGGGAGTCAAAGGATAAATGTAGGGATGGGGTGAACTATGGATATAGGTTTGGGTAAGGTAGGTGGAGGAACAATTTGAGTAGTAGATGAGGGGAGAGAGATACTTACCTATGTGACTGCAATGGTCATCAACTTTGTCTATGTTCTAGTTGGCAACATGAAAAATGCATCCTCTTCTTTTCGATCATCCTAAAGCTTCATCTTCCTCTTCTTCCTTTGAGGTTTCTCTACTGATGATGATCTAGCCTTCTTTGCTGTAAGAGATGCCATTGGGATTTGTGTCATTGTGCTACTCATTAAGAGTGTCTATGTGGCAGCAAAAGGGGTTGTGTCTATTGTAGCTTCTACTAACTTCCTCTCACTCAATGGTATAAATATCTCTGATGCCTCCTTAATTTTCTATGCTACTTAAATTGATCTGTTAATTGCACAGCTTGATGGGCTTGCGTGAGCTGTATCCTAAGGTCCCTAGGTGCTAAGGCTATTTGGACCAAAAGGGCAAAATTTTGTGTGCTATGTCCCTCCACCTAATATAGTGTAGGGGGGCATTATCCAAGGATTGTTACATGCCTAGATACCTCTTTCACTAAATCATTGCCTTCCTCCAACTCATAAGTTGCTCTAGCTTCTTCTTCTTCTTGTTGTACCTTAGGATCCCCTTTAGGATATACATTACTTGTATCATATGGGGAGGCAAGTGAATTATGTCCTCCATCCCATAGTGTCTCCTAGGTTTCATCAGTTTCAACATCTCCAAATGCCTTCTCTAGCTCAACTATCTCTTTCCTGTATTTCTAGTAGGCCTTAATTTTCTCCATATTCCAGTCATCTTTTCTAAGGGTTTTCTTGAAGTCATAAGTCATGATCTTGGAGGGATCATAGACACATACCAGTTTATAGAAAGTCTCCCAAGGAGGGAGTGAATTGAAGGGGAGGTCATGTAGCTCTATGTATACATATGAAGAATCAATCTGGGGTGATTTATTGGACTCAATTGTTTAACAAATTTGGTGAATAAAAACATCTTTAGTCTCTAACCTCTCGATCAAATCTTGTTTGTAAGAACCTTTAAAAGCCTAAAAACCTCCTCCTTGAAACCATACACCCAAATCACAGTATAGTGGGTACCAATGAACTAGTCTTAGCTTGGAATGCAACTATTGGTCATGATACCCTTTTGTTTCTTACTTATCCCAAAGGTGTTGTCCTTTGGGCTAAGATCAATGAGGGCTCGGGTGAGGAAACATTCAATAAACTCATAACAATTGTAAGTCTTTGAAAGAAGGTGAGTCGATGTTGAGACATGTATGACCTTTTGAGCATCCATTAAAGTATCAAACATAGCTAGGTACATGTACGACTAGAAAAAGTGTGTATTCTAAAACAAAATTAGATGTAGCAGAAAAGAAAAGTACATACAAACTCAAGTTGGCTATTGAAGTTGACCAATTGGTAGTAAAGTCTATTAGCTATTACTTATAATACATCAAGCATAAAATCTTTCCTCTAGGTAATCATTTTTATCCTAAAGATAGCCCCCAGTTGGAAATCATAGACACTGCAGTCATTGTCTAGGTTGAAAAATAAAGGCCACCATGGAACAAGCATCTTGGACATCTTCCGTGAGTTGTGGAAATGCTAGGGGAAGGGGAGGAAACAATGTATTTTGTGCATCTAAATGGATCTCCATATTCAAGAAGATAAGTTTGTTTTGCCTTGTATCCAAGATTATTTGAAACTTAGAGAAGTTGTACAAAAAGGATGTGGTATTATATTCAATTCTTAGCATATCCCTCATAGTGGCAGTAGTGACCTCTACTTGTAGGTTTCTTCCTTGAATTACTCCTATCTTTGCGGCAAAGCACCTAGCATAGACATACACAATCTCATAGAATGAGTGAATAGTCAGAACCATATATTGTGCCAAATTTAAGCTCCTGACCCAAATCTCAAAAGTTTCAATCACTCCATCCTTGACTTTATTATGCATGCAAACATGAGCACCTTCTCTTAGGGTCTTAGTGGCTTTGGAGAGCACTATGTCAATGAAATTGTCTACAGGGTCATAAACGAGAGATGAATCTTTGTGCACTCCCCTATTTAACCCCCTTTCAAGAGGGACCTTTACTTTTTACTATGATGGTGCTACTGCATAGGCCTTGCTAGCTCCTAAACTCAGAGGAGGGTCTGACCTATGTTTTATTGAACTTCTCTTCCTTCTTGGCGTGTCACTGCTTGAGGCTTCCTTTCACAAATCCATTCCTCTTTCCTAACACCTTTATCTTTTATACGAATATCTAGTCTATTGTGTAAAGGCAATTGGGATTTGATTTGAAAAGGTGACTAAGCTTCAATGCATTCATAATAGTTTTCTTTACTATGTCTAGTTTTGAATTTATAATAAACGAAGCTCATGTGGATTTATGGTCTTGTCAAGTTCATTAATGGAACTACTCTTGAGTTCCATTTTACATGCTCAAAAATATCATTCCACATGCTTGAACCTTCTTTTCTTCCATATTTGTTGATTTTGGAATGATTCACATATTTGCAGTGACCTTGCAACATTAATACCCAATCAATGGGTAGTTGTGTTGTCATTCCTAGGATTTTCTTGGGCTTCAGGTGGGTGCTTGTAATTAAGAAGCCTTGACACTAGGCACCTTCAAGAACTTCATTATTCAAACAAAAAAAGGTGAATGAAACTAACACGTGCTTGGTGGGCTTATTTGAAAAGAGGTAAGAAACCCACCTATCCATATGAAACTCTAAATGAAAACAACTACCCTACCTATACATAGAGTGTGGTTTTTCCTTTCATTGTGGTAGTTGAAATAGATTCCATTATCTAGAATGTTGAGTGACTTACTAGCTTCATTTTCTAGTTCAAAAGCATTGTGTTGTTTACAAGTGATAATCTTGTATGTGCCACTCCATAGGGAATCAAATCTAGAATGTTGTCCAGGCTTCACATCTTGCTCTCTCCACTTCAAAACCGAGTCCCTTACCTTGAAACTTAGATCAAATGATCTTTGGTCAAACCATCATTTAATAATTTGTTGCCAAGTAACCATAAAATTGAGTGCCAATTCTCTTTTCTCTTGAACTCTATTAATTCTGCCATTCAAACCTCCATGGAACCATTTTATTCTACCTCACACTATTTGATAAATTGAAGTGCAGGCACCTCCATTGATAAGAGCATAATAGAATCCTTTTCATATATGAAATTATGGGGGGATATTCCTATAATTTGTTTTTGGATGATCCTTTTCATATAATGAGATTCTTATTTGTGCATAGTAATTTGAGGAGGGTTTCAAGAAGATACCATTCATCAAAGAGAACTCAGAAATCTTAGATCTGAGGAATGCTTTCACATTATTAGATATAATTGTGTGGGGAACTTTGGTAACAATATCCTTAAGAAAATAAAGAACCACCTTTTTCATTGCCTCTTTCAATGGTATTGCTTCACTCTATCTTATGAAGTAGTTTGTGGCCATCAATATTTATTTGTGACCCACACTTGAAATGGGATTTATCATCCTAATGAATTCTAATCTACATTGGGCAAACAATTCATGGACTAGGATTGAATTAAGCCATAAGTTGTGGAATTAGCATTACTGGTATTATTTAACGAATTTATGGAAATCTGAGAAGATCTATGGCCAATAATATCCATCACAGATTATTTTCATTGATGTAATTCTTGCTGAGAAATGTCCAATTGTGTCGTAATAGAATTTGGAGAAATTTTTATTGGCCTCATTATTCTCTACACATCTTAAATATATACCATTGAAACTTCTCTTGAAGAGGATACCATTGATTATAGAAAAGTTGGCTCCTTGGAGCCTGTAAAATATTCTTTTTAAAGGAGGTAGTTGACCAGGATTGTAACAAACCACTATCTACTATCTAAACTTACTAAAATAAAGCATACGTAAATCTTAAATGCTAGAAATAAAATTCATAATGAAATTTCGAAATTCATACATCATTTACAAAATAAATAAATAAATTGACATACATAAAGTACATATTACGAGATTGCATCTTCATCCTTATGTTATTTTTACAAATTTTCAAGATTTTAATGATACAAAAATTATATGAAATACAGGTGATTTCTTTGATTATCCAAGTCTTCAGAAATCCTCAACTACAAGAGGGAGAGCATCACATGAGTACTTTTCCTCCAACTAGATACTAGCAGTCCACAACACACCTTCCATCTAGAAGTGAACCTACCCTTCACGAGAGTAGTAGATTAAGGGAATCAAAAAGATCCATTATGCCATTTGAGAACTAATGGTTTCTCATATTTACAAACAACCAGTCATACAACTCTAGATTTCCTCTAGCTAGGTATGACATAATCTGACTAATTTACAAATTAAAAGACATTGTGAACCAAAAAATGCAAGCAGTGATTTTGCATTACTTTAGCCAAAGAATTTTTAATAAATTACACATTCCAAAATGAAGATGTGTGTCATATGTTTGCACACCTCTTTCTCAAACTTGTTAATCAAAATCATTATTTTACACTTGTAGAGATAAAACTCTACATTTTGTTTCAGCTATATTGCCTCAACATATTTCAGCGGCTATATATTTGTGGCTATGTGTTTCTCGTGTACGGATTGCGCCATGTGTCATTTCCTTATGGAGCAATAGTTTTAAGTGGACGTTGCCACATGTTTCTTTCCTTTCGGTTGATGTGGTAGAGTGTTCCACGTAGCAGTAGCAAACTTCATTTTCTTAAGTTTTATTGCTTGCTGCAGAGTTTTCCACGTGTTGATATTGGAGCCAGTTTCTTTAAATGCTGCTTGCTAGTGGGTTTTGCCGTGTGTCATTTTGAGCTTTGAGTGGATGCTACCGCGTGGATTTTCTTTTGTTAAGGCTTGTTAGTACTGACATGTATATGGTGGGCCACAATTTTAAGACATATTTTATTGCTTGCTACAGAGAGCACCACGTGCTGAAAGCAAAGGAGGGAACTTCTTTTATTTCGATGCTCTCAGGTAAAGACACATTACGACTTTTAGTTGTACCAGAGTGCGAAAAGTGTCGATATCTGTAGGTTTCCTCAAAGTCTTTTTCACAAGCTATTGTTTTGTCGGATGGCGTTGTGTGTCTAGTTGTGTTTCTTAAGGGAGGTGCCATGTGTCCCAGTTTTATTTCTCTGTGTAGATAGTAAAGCGGCATATACAGTGGGTCCCATATAATTATGTTTTAACCTTTAAGTCAAGCAGAGAGTGCTAAATGTCATAGCGACGAGTTGCTCATGCATAAAGATAAATTTTTAAGTGTTCAGCGAAGAGAGACACGTATCAATTCCAAGATCTAGCAGATGGCGACAAGTGGCACTTTTCTGTGTGTTTCATTTTGAAGGTAAAGGAGTTATCATTTAAGTAGATGGTGCCATGTGTTACATTTTTTTTTTAGTTTTAGAGCCCGTGGGTGTCGCTATGTGTCTTAACAGAAATGTAGTTAGAGTGTCACATATTTTGTTTCTTAGCCAATGAGCACGTAGGAAAAAATAGTTGCAGATTTAGAAGATCTCATCAGTCAAGGACTCCTAGTTAGCTTCAGTTCTATTTTTTCGTTGAAGATTTGGGTTGTTGCAGGTGATCTTGAGCCAAGTTTGTGGCTATATATATCTAGGAATTTTAATAGATATAGAGAGAAGAGATATCAAGAGTTGATTAGAAAATTCAGAGACTTTGTTGTGACCAAACTGTATCATTTTGCCTTAGCCTAGTTGTTTCTGATAAGAAAGTTGATATACCTGTGCATGACATTGTGCCTTTTGTATTTACTAAACTATTAATGAAAGAATCTATGTTATGTTTCATTGCTAATATTATCTGTCTTTGTGAATTCTTATGAGTTTAGCCTTTGATCTTTTGCTTCATTTGCAATCTGTTTATATTAATCATGTAGCATCTGCTCTTTAATATAGCTAAATTTTAAGAATATATTCATTGTGCTAGTTAAAATAACACAATTTATTTAGGTACATCGCCATAGTATTAGATTTTGCTTATTGTATCTGTAATCCTATTTATTTCTCTTCCCTTTACACAAAATGCTATTTAAATAGGAAGAGCCAACTTCTTTAAAATCTAGAGGTTGTTTTAAGTAACAAGTCCCCCATTCTTGAAACTTTCCATGTTGTTGTTGGAACCTACACAATTTTAAGCATCAACAATTTTTGGCATGCCCGGTGGGACCTTTCTTGAAGTCTTCATCAAGATCATATGAACTACAGAGCGATGAGGAGTCAGAGCTATGGATCAACAACAAGGGCTCAGTCTGCTACTAATCTAGGTATTTTATTGCCACCATTAGTTGCTATTCCAAGGAGAAGAGTGAATCAAGTTACAATAGCATCAGGAGTAAACATGGGAGCACTTGTAGTCCCAAGGAACTATGTAAATTGGAACACTGATAGTCCTCTCATTCTCCCTGTACCACCAGCTACTTGGGATCCAATTCCAACTAATGCTTTGAAAGCTTTACCCAAGTTCAGTGGAGAAGATTCCAAGACACCAAGGGTGCATCTTCAAGATGTGTCAGATGTCTGTGTAGTACATGGCATTATTGTACAGAATGTAGCAATCAAATTGTTAGCAGCTTCTTTCAAAGGGAAGGCTCTAGACTAGTATAGATCTTTGACCCCGAATACAATATCTACCTGGGATTAGCTCGGTGATGCTTTCTTTGCAAGATTCAAAGAGAAGGGTGACAAATCTTCCCTGTTGCAACAACTAATCACCATAAATAGGGCACCACAAGAAGCTATAATAGACTTTAACACTAGGTTTCAAAAGACCTAGGACAAAATCCCTGCTACAGCTAGATGACCATCAGGTATGGCAATTGTATTCTACCTCAAAGCTTTCAATTATGATATATCTATAATGATTTAGTCCCTAGGAGTCCAGACCCTACCAGAAGCATATGAGTTGGCTGTTAAGGATGAGAATAATCTAATAGATGCTGGAAAGTTGCCTCCAAGGCCTGCCATGCCTATGTTTCTAGAGATTTCAATTCCCTTGCCACAAGAAGTCCCTTATCCTATAGCTACACTTGTGTCTATGTATACCTTCCCAACACCCTCTTCCCCTCCATCTGAAATGGATGACATGAAGAGCATTCTTAGGACCTTCTCAAATGATATTATTAATATTAAAAGGCAACAGACTTCTTATCCAAGGCCTTCTTATCAGGGTTTCCAAGGAAATAGACCCCCATATCAATCAAATCAATATCAAGGTCCTCAAAGACCAAATAATCCTCAACCTTCAAACCAATTGGTCATGATTCCCACACCTTTATAGGTTGTCCCTCATAACCCAAATAGAGAAATAGTCCTAGGACAAAAAAATTTAGCAAAAGATACCAATGCTTGGTGCTTTCCTTGCAACAATGCCCATATGCCCAGGGATTGTCCCAGAGGCAATTTGAACCAAAAAATAGTGGAATAGAGAAGTGTAGAAGGACAATTCATGATGTCTAATGCCCCTCCGTATTAGTCACCCAGTGTCCAGAATGCAGTAATGGTGGCTCAGATGCAAGGGATGTCTATTCAGCAAGAAGAAGAAATTACCCCTGAGCATGCTTTATTTTCATGGATTGAAGATGAAGATTTAGTGTTCTTGAATGAAGCATCCACTTCCAAGAAACCCTTAGTGTAGTTTGTTTATTATACCAAATCAAAGAGAAGAATGATGGAGTAAACTAAAACCACAAATAATGAGACTATTGGAGCTCCTCCTTTTCAGAATCATTATAGTCCAGTTTCCAGGAAAGAAGTGCCTTAGCTAGTTCAGAATCAAGTAGTCTCTGGCCAGATGCTAGAAAGAGAAAGGTATCCTTAATACCCAAAGACATAAACATTGGGACCTATGAATGTGGTAGAGTAGTTGAAAAAAACCCCAGCGCATGTGTCAATCTGGGATATGATGGCTATCCCTGAGCAAAAGACACTATTACAAGAAGCACTACAGAGCCAGGTTGACCCCAAATCTGGCAGTACTAAGGAAGGAGGTGTTGATAAAGGAAAGGCTAAACATAGACACACTACACAGTTATAGACAACAGCTCTGTTGAACACTGCACCAGAGGTAGGTAAATTTAAGCTAGATCCATTTTATCTAACTTTAATAGTGGGGAAGAAATTACTACACAACTCAATGATAGATTCTGGAGCTAGTACTATAGTCATGCCAAAAAAAATAGCAGATGCTTTAAAGATAAAATATGAGCCACTTACTAGAGGAGTCATGCAATTAGATTGAAAGTCTGTCCAAACTATAAGAAGGATTAAAAAACTCCCATTACAGTTGTACACCTACTCCAATATAACTATCAAATAGGATGTAGTAGTCATAGATATCCCCCCTGTCTTTGGTTTATGCCTATCTAGAGATTTCACAACCAAGATAGGAGGATACATGTCACTAGATTGGTTGCATCTAATTTTTGTTGGAAAGAGACACTACATAGCATTGATAGGTGTTGTCATTTATGGCAACTAAGATTGTTCCACACATTTGCAGTGTAGTATCTAATCATACCGAAAGTCAGAATGATAATCTATCTAAGTCTGAGAGCCTAGAATAGAGCATATAGCAGAGTCTAGTATTTTGGTCAGCAAATCTCTCTAGATAATCATTATGTGTTGTGGATATAAAGGAGTGTAGAGGGACACCAAGACAATCTAAATCCAAGTTTTTAGCCTTTGATGGTAATGTGATCAGAAGTTATGAGCATCTGAATATTGGGTACTATTATGACAAAACAATTTAATAAAGAACGGGCAGACTTATGCTAATTCTTGTGCGGACCCAATAGAAGCATTTTGATGAACTGTGTATGAGATAGAATGTTAGTGGCCAACATGTATGATGATCTACATGTGTTATTTTTGGTATGCATCAATATTGGTGTATGGATCTAGCCGACAGAATAGACCTTTCTTAAAGAGTTCAAAGTGTTGTTGCCAAGTGGCAAGTGATTGCAATTCAAGATAAGGATATATATAGCCGATGATTGTGGATATTTTGGAAGTGTATGTGAATAAGGTGTGTATGGAAAAGAGAAGAAATTTATGGAGCAAATGAAGGTAGATCAGTAAGAAGAGCAGAGCAAAGATGAAATGTGTAAGATCAGTTTTTATAATTAACTGGAATAGAGATTCATGCATAGGCAGATGCTATTAATTAGTTCAAATCTCTATAATTCTCTTGTAGTATTTTCTTAGGCAGTGAGCTTTGGGTAGTGAACCCAAATGCATGTGCATTCCCATTTGTAAAATACTTTTAACATAGTATTAATTTTTGTGGGTTAACCCCCACCATGGTTTTTCCCTTAACTAGGTTTCCATGTCAGAATTCTTGGTGTCAAGTGTGTTATCTATGTTTTTACTCATATACTATTTATATATTTGATTTGATGATTAATCATGAAGGAAGGATAAAGTAAGAAGAGTTGAAATAAGTGACAATTGATTCACCCCCCCTCTCAGTTGTTCAGACCTAATCCAACAATTGGTATCAGACCTTGGATCCTTAGAGAAGCCTAACAACTTAAGTAAAAGATCTTGGAAGAAGTTTCAAATGGGTTCATTAAGATATCTTCAATCAGCCCTAGAAGAACTTGCTCAATCTAGAATAGAAATTAGTAATCTGAAAGGTGAACTTAAAGATGTTGATGACACCATTGAAATGTTAAAAGATAAATTAAAGAAATCTTTGCAAAGAAAAAAGGAGCTACTTCTGCATCTATCCAGTTTACCTAAAGAAACTGACTCAAATGAAGCTTTGAAAGAAAAAACAAAAGAATGTGAAAAGCTCTCAAAAGAAGTCATTGTTCTGAAAATTGAAATGGAATTTGGGGTGATGAGGCAAACCAAAGAAAGTGAAGATAGGAAGAAAATTGAAGAAGATCTGAAGAATGTTACAGATTAGATGGAATAGCTAATCATCTAGAGTCTGATCTACAAGAAAGTAGAGACAATGAGAGATAACTTGAAGGCAAATAGTCATTCTCAGACATGACCTAGATATTGCAAATGAATACAAGAAGTTCAAGATAAGTTTAGTAAAACTTGAAGCACTACTTTAAGGACATAAAAGGGTCGATGACAAGCATGGTCTTGGATATGAGAAAAGTGACAGCTCTAGATCCAGACAAAGAAATTTTTAACCTAAGAATGGGAGAAAAGGACCTAGAAAACCTCCCATAAGACAACCTAATGCTCAAAGATATCCATCATTCAATGGAAACTATTTCAATTGCAACAAATTTGGTCATAGAGCTACTCAGTGTAGAAAGAAAGTAAATCAAAATGGTCCATCCTTCTCTGATCAATGCTTCAAGTGTAACAGGTAAGGTCATAAATCAAATGAATGCAGAAGTATGACAATGAATAATCCCAATAACAGAAGAATTAGCAATTCGTTCAATGGTTACTACTTTGTTTGCAATGGGTTTGGACATATGGCTAATCCGTGCAGATCAAGAGAAAATTAGGTTTATAAGAAAAGAAATGTCGTATGCTTTAACTGCAATAAATCTGGTCATATTATAATATGTTGCAGAAGTAAAGACAATGGAAGAAGAGGTCTAATGAATAGAAAACCAAATGACCAAAGACAAGGCAAAGGTAAAGAGAAAATTGATACAACTGAGACTCAAGATGAATCAAACAAGATATGGGTCAGGAAAACCATTATAAAGGACAACAATGGATCCCTACTGCAATCCGGTGCTGATAATTCCTCTAGGAATTAAGTTGGAAGTCTTGGCTCAGGGGGAGCGGCATTACAAATCAAATTCCCCCAGCCAGTAAGTAAGTACCTAGATCTGGCACAGTAAGAAAAGAGATCTTGGATTTTTTTAGACCATGTGGAAGGTTTTTCGAAAGAAAAAAGATGGATATGGCAAATTGTAGAGCAATACGTGAAAAACTACTCAAAATAGAGCAACTGGATGTGCTAGGGCAGGGCATTTATTACAAAGGAAAATTAGGTGATGCGAAGCTTAAAAGGATCATTCACTCCTCATTTCAAACACTTTGTATCAAGAGAAATCAAGAATAAAGAAGTGGACAAGCTTAGAGCTAAGAATTCTCAAGAGTTGGAAGAGAGAAAAGGATTTCCAAGAAAAAACCCTCATCTGCATAGCAAGGTATCTTATGTTTTCTGTGAAATCTTTTGAGTTCTAAATTTCTGCAAATGGCTACACCTCTAGTGGTAGATGTTACTAAGAGGCCTCGTGCCAAGTTCAAGAAGCATCTATTCAATTCTGTAGAGGTTGACCCGCTAGGTGCCTTTTCTGGAGTTTCGTATGGGGGTTTACATGTCGAAGATATTAGGGCTTACATTCACTTCAATATAGAGGAATTTGGAAATCTGAAACTACTAGATTTATTTGAAAACCACTTGAAGAATGATAGTCACCAATTCAAACCTGAATATAAAACCCTAGAGAGCAAACACTTCATACAAGTTATTGAATTTCTATCTTTTGATGAAAGTGAATGGGTTAGGTATGTATTGATTCAGATACATGATAAGTTTATGTGGTTATTGAAGCCATTCAAGATCACAAAAGATGTAATCTGAATTGTGACTAGATTGAATGCAACTGGTGGGCAACCCATGCTTAAGTATGTGAAAAATCAAATAGTAACTGATGCAACCGGAGCAAAATTTGATAGAAGAGCTATGACTATCAATGACATCACTGATTCGGATGTCAAGTTTACTTCGATGGTAGTTGGGTATAAGATTTACAACTCCACCAAGGAGAACTCAATTTCTGGAACAGCTATTTATGCCACATATCAGATGATAAAGGAAAATGTGGATTATGATTTGTGTGAGTTACTATAAAGCCAACTAATAGACAACCTAAACAAAATAAAAAAGGACAAGAAAAATTCCTTCGAGTATGGTTCCTTGGTGATATGTATATTCATATACTTCGTGAATGAAGTGCCCAGAGTTCCAGGTATACAATGGACATCAGACGGGCTAGTGGCATGGCAAATTAGGGATCGTCTACATAGTCTTGGCAATACCTAGACACAAAAGACTACTTTATGGGGTTACTTCAAAAACTTCTAGAACTTGATGCATGCAAGGGAAAGAATTCCTAGTTTAGTTGTTGAAAAGTATGAAAATGAAATATGTTTTATGGTAGACACATATCAATGTTTGATGGAAGCTATAGAACCAAAGATAGTGTGGATAATGCTAATGGCCTATGAAGTGAATGAGGAAATTCTAAACATGTATGCTCAACATCTCCTGAGCAAACCTAAAGACACATCTGTTGAAAGGTTCAGAACATACAAGGAACTAAGCTTAAAATTGCATATGAAACTTAGACAGCTGAAAAAAAAGAAAGGTACACAAGCAAGTGGAGATGTATGTAGAAAGCATTGGGATTACAAAAGTAGTGAAATAAAATAGACAAAGGATTGAAAAGATAAAGATGAGCACAGAGCAGGCAAAAAGTGAGTCTGTAGTTCCTCTGGAAGCCCCAAGGAAGACAAGGAATTCTACAACTCCTGTTGAGCCTCTCAATACCACTTCCACTAAGAAGTCAGAAGCCACTCCATTCAGTGAAGGAGGGAAAAGAAAGAAAACCAAGGCAACAAAACCCCACAAAATCACTCAAGATGATGAGGAGACAAAAATAGATGAAGAAGTGAAAGAAATAAGATCCAAGAAGGTCAAAACTTCAAAGACTTCTAAAGATCAACCATCCGGAAGCATAAGAGTTAGTAAAATGCAAGTATCCAGTAAGCTTGCCATGACTATTGATGAAATTGTATAAACAACCACTGTTTACGAAAATTTAAAACCTGTCAGAGTTTACTATGATAACCTTGATCAAGCAAATAAGAAAACTCTAGAAGATGCCATTATCATATATCTGAACAAATTCAATAGAGCCTTGTTGGAAATCTTACAAGAACTTCCTAAAAATTTGAGGAAAGTAATGGAAATGAGGAAAGAAGTGGCCAAGGAAAAAGATATAGAACTCAGAGAGTATGTTCTCTCCTCTTTGTGCCCTATGATGACTAGAAAAGAAGCAGATGAAATCCTCAAAGAAGTCAAAGATAAATTCAGAAGCAAAGTCTGGATGAACAAACTAATGCTTGTTGAGACTAAAGAAATTGCAAAGGAAAAAGAGGAAATTCTAAGAAAGGCTTTAGACAAAAATAAATATTTTAGAAAAACAAGTTGAAGAAGACAATCCTTCTGCTCCGGAACAAAAAGCTCCAGAAGAAGAAATTGACAAAAGAATTAATGACCAAAGTATTACTCTAGATCCTCCGTAACTTGATTAATCAAAACTAAATATTGGAGAAGTTCAAGAAGAGGAACAAGTCAATTAGGAGGACATAGAAATGATAGACAGAATAATTGATACAAAGATAACTCCTCCACCTGATCACTCTGGGAAGGAAAAGGATGTTGCTACCACACAGACTCCTCCAGATCAAGTAGCAAGTGGTGAACAAGTAGAAATGAGTCCCTTAGAAGAGAACATAGAGAAGAATAATACAGATAGAGGAGGAAAAAGGAAAGGAAGACAAAGTAGAAGAAGATGGTACAAATGTTGAAGCACCTAAAGCAAATGTAGAAAAATCTGATGATCAAAAGAATGGTTTAGAAAATGTAGCAAGAGATACTGTAGATGTAGTAAAAGGCCCTCTTGAAAAGGAAGTGATTGAGCTTGATGAGCCCAAACTACTCCAAGGACTAACCAATCTAGATGTGCTCTCTCCATTTCAATTCATGAAAATAGCATCTTTCACCCAAGTGAAAGCCAGAGAAAAGTTGATAAAATCCCACTTAGAGGACAATGAGTTGCTGAGCTACCAACTGGAGTTTTAGAGAAATTAATGCCAACCTATTAGAAGAATCAAAGTGATTCCCCCTCCGGTCATCTAAAAAATCTTGTAAGTTCAGTAAGTTCACATTTTGAATCTTTTGAAAAGTCTACAGAAACAAAAGTTCAAAAAGAGTTCTTGAATAAGAAGTTCAACCAAGTCAAGAAATTGATAGGGAATGATAGGTTGATCTTAGGCATCAGCATAAAGAGCATTTGGAATGCTCTAAATGATGGAGGAGATATATATAAGTTTTTTCTATCTTGGCCTAAAGCAAATAAAGACATTGAGAAGAAAATAAAAGAAAAAGAACAAAAAATATCAGTTCTATCTCAAAATTTTGATCCTTTAACTGTCTCTCCTATAAGCTAGGAATGTCAAGTTATTAGCTTGATAGACAAGATAAAGGCACTTACAAAAGAGAAGAGAGACACTTTCAAGAGGATGTGTGAACTCGGGGGATTGATTGCTCCCAAATTGGAATCCATGCACAATGCCTTATCCAAAGCTCAGAATGTACTTCAGACAAGCGATCCTCTAGATCTAGCAAAGGTAGAAGCATATGCATTTTTGCTGAGTGGGTACATTTCCATTTTGGATGGAATAAAGAATTCTTGGGCCTTAGAACTTACCCAATTAAAAACTAGTTTTGCAGACGTCCTCAAGTTCATGTGAATGGAACTTAATGGTTACTTGTACATATACAACAATGTATACATAAATTTTAGAGAATTTTATTTTGTGGATCCCACCCCTTGCCATTGATGTACACAAATGTACAGATAAAGGGGGAGTTACACAAAGACATTTAGTCATTATTCACTAAGTGTTGCCATCAATGCCAAAGGGGGAGATTGTTGGCAAGAGACACTACATAGCATTGATAGGTGTTGTCATTGATGGCAACTAAGATTGTTCCACACATCTGCAGTGGAGTATCTGATCATACCGGAAGTCAAAATGATAATCTATCTAAGTCTGGGAGCCTGAAACAGAGCATATAGTAGAGTCTAGTATTTTGGTCAGCGGATCTCTCTAGTTAATCATTATGTGTTGTGGATCTGAAGGAGTGTAGAGGGACACCAGGACAATCTAAATCCAAGTTTTTAGCCTGGGGTGGTAATGGGATCAAAAGTTATGAGCATCTAAATACCGGGTCCTATTATGACAGAAAAATTTAATGAAGAAGAGGCAAACTTATGTTAATTCTTATGCGGACCCAATAGAAGTGTTTTGATGAACTATGCATGAGATAGAATGTTAGTGGCTGACATGTATGATGATCTACATGTGTTATTTTTGGTACGCATCAATATTGGTGTATGGATCTAGCCGACAGAATAGACCTTTCTTAAAGAGTTCAAAGTGTTGTTGTTACCGATTGGCAAGTGATTGTAATTCAAGATAAGGATATATAGTTGATGATTGTGGATATTTTGGAAGTGTATGCAAATAAGGTGTGTATGGAAAAGAGTAGAAATTCAAGGAGCAAATGAAGGCAGATCAGTAAGAAGAGAAGAGTAAAGATGAAATGTGTAAGATAAGTTTTTATAATTAATTGGAACTAAGATTCATGCATAGGAAGATGCTATTAATCAGTTCAAATCTCTGTACAATTCTCTTGTAATATTTTCTTAGGTAGTGAACCTCCATTTTCAGTAGTGAGCTCTGGACAGTGAGCCCGAATGCATGTGCATTCCCATTTGTAAAATATTTTTAATAGAGTATTAATTTTTGTGGGTTAACCCCCACCATGGTTTTTCTCTTAATTGGGTTTCCATGTCAAAATTCTTGGTGTCAAGTGTGTTATCTATGTTTTTACTCATGTACTATTTATATCTTTGATTTGATGATTAATCACGAAGGAAGGATAAAGTAAGAAAAGTTGAAATAAGTGACAACTAATTCACCCCCCTCTTAGTTGTCCGAACCTAGTCCAATAATTTTAAGAACCAAGTATGGAACAAAGATGAAGGTATTGTCTAAATCTTCATCCAAGGACCACATTACTAATGAACCAGCCCCAAGGATTGAAGAATCCCACACCATGATGAACAAGGAGGAGAGAGTCTTTGTTGAAGAACTAGGGGATTGGATTGAACATGACCAACAAGAAGAGGAAAATAGTCAATTGATGACCATGATGCAAAGTGATCCTTATGGAAACTATGACTCTACTGGTTTGGGCACTTATGTGATTTTTGAAGAAGGCCAGGAAATTCTAAATTGTATGAGAAAAGAAGTATCTGAAAAGGAAGAACCTAAAAGAAACTCTGAAATCTAGACTTTAAATTTTGATGGGGCTAGGAGCAAAAATGGTGCTGGAGCAGGTATTTGCCTCACTACTCTGAATGGTGAGAAAATTCTTAGAGCTATAAGATTTCAGTTTGCTTGCACTAATAATGATGTTGAATATGAATCTTTAGTGCATGGTCTTATGATTGCCAAGAAGAGAGGAATCAAGAATTTGGTAGTTACGGGAGACTCAGAACTAGTGGTAAAACAAATTAGAGAGAAAGTTGTAGCAAAGAATGTAAGAATGAGATCCTACCATCACAGGATTTGGGATCTAATAGATGGTTTTGATGCTTTCAATATTGAAGTTGTGTCCAGAACCCAAAATACTGAAGTAGATAGAATGGCACAAATTGGTTCTCAATTTGACCTAGCAAGTGACCTACTTGTTAATAGTGAGTCAGTTAAAGTTATAGTAAGACCGGCAATTCCAGACAATGACCAAAATTGGTAGGTTTTTGATAATGATCTTCAAGTACTCTCATTTTTGCAACAGTTAGGAGAGTTTATTGATCATTTACAGCCTAGGATTGAAGAAGCTTATGGTGATCAAATTATTCAACTAAAGTCAAATAAGCTCCCCAAAGGATTGATCACTCTAGAGAATCTATTTGACCCTAAAGATGTAAGCTTAGAAAAAAGGAAGTTTAAGGAAAGTAAAGATGACTATACTGAAATTTAGGTTAGTGAAGGAAGAAAACTAAAGATAGGCAATGCTACTATCTAAGAGGAAAAGGACAAGTTGATTGCTTTGTGTAACAAGTATGGTAGGGTGATTGCTTGGACCTATGAAGATCTTCATGGTTATAATAGAGACATCATTCAACATACCATAGAGATTACTGAAGGATCAAAACTAGTCCGACAGAAGCAAAGACCAGTGAATCCTAGAATTGAGCCACTAATGGTAGATGAACTACAAAAGCTTCTATAATCAAAGATCATTTTTCCAATTAAACATTCAACCTGGATGTCTAACCTAGAACTTGTAAGGAAAAAGAATGGTGACATAAGACTCTGTGTGAATTTCAGAGAACTGAATAAAGCATCATTGAAAGACCACTACCCCCTGCCTTCTATGGAACAGATTTCACAAACTGTGGCTAGGTCTTAGAGGTTTTCTTTGCTTGATGGTTTTTTAGGGTATAATCAGATTTGGTTAGTAGATGAAGACCAGTACAAGACAACATTCACTATGAAGTGGGGAACATTTGCATATGCTAAGATGCCTTTTGGTCTTTCAAATGCTAGGGCTACTTTTTAGCATGCCATGGATGTAGCATTCGGGGAACTTATAAATAAGATTATTTTGATTTATCTGGATGATATGACCATTTTACCAAGGATACCAAAAATGATTTTGATCACCTAGAAGTTGTTTTCCAGAAGTGTCAGGAATTTGGGATTTCCCTAAATCCTAAAAAATGTATCTTTGCTGTGCCTCAGGGGAAACTTTTGGGATACATAGTTTCAAAAGATGGGATTTCCATTGATCCAGAGTGATTCACAGCTATAATGAATTTATGTTTGTTGGTTAACAAGAAAGCAGTTTAGTCCTTTTTAGGAAAGATTAATTTTGTTAGCCACTTTATATATGATTTTGCAGGGCTAGTCAGGCTCATTACTTTGTTGCTAAAGAAAGATTTAGTTTTCAAATGGACAACAGAAGGGAGACATGCTTTTAAAGAGGTCAAGAGAGCCATTTCAACTGCGCCAGTATTGAGACACCCAGATTTCTCTAAGCCTTTTATAATGTATGTGTATGGAGGAGAATTTAGTGTTGCAGTTGTTCTAACTCAGAGGGATGATTAAGAGGAAGGGGAACACCCAATAGCATTCTTCTCTAGAACACTAAGGGAGTATGAATCAAGATTTAATTTTGTTGAGAAACATGCCAATGCTCTGGTAAAAGCCCTTAAGAAATTCAGACACTTAGTAACAGAGAATATGATTCTGATATTAGTAGCCAACCCTAGTGTAAGGGAATATATCATGGAGGGTGAGATCGCTGAAAAAAGGGCCAATTGGATAACTAAGATTTTACAATATGATGTGGAGGTAAGGCCTACCAAATTGGTTAGAGGCAAAGGACTTTGTCAATATGTGACTCAAGACAAAAAAAATCAGTACTAGAAGAAATAGAAAATGAAAAGGTGTCGAGACTCCAAGAGATTGACCAAGACTCTTGGGTAAGAGACATAATACAGTTTATGAGGACTAGTGTGTTCCCAAATCAACTCTCCCCTGATAAGAAAAGATACTATAGGAAACAGGGAGTTCATTTTGTATTAATTGATCATGTCTTATTTAGAAAGAATATTGATGGAATACTCTTAAGATGTATAGAGAAGGATGAGGCTCAAAGGGTATTATGTGAGTTTCATAATGGAACCTCAGGGGGTCATTTTTCAGCAAAGACTACTGCAATTAAAGTGACACAAGCTAGTTATTTCTGGCCTACACTATTTACAGATTGCTATCAGATGGTTAAAGAATGTCAAGTTTGCCAGTTCTATACTGGGAAGAGAAGAAATGTAGCATTGCCTTTAAGTCCCATAGTAGTGGATGAACCCTTTGTTGGCAAGAGACACTGTGTGGCTTCATGAATGTTGTCATTGATGGCAACAAAGTCTATCCCACACATCTGCAACACATAGTATGCCTATACCGAAAGTTAGATTGAAGATTATTTTTGTCTGGTGAACAAGAACAGAGTATGCAACAAGGTCCGACAATTAGGTCTGGAACTCTCAGATGGTGTAACTCAACAAGTTGCAGACTTAGATAAGTCAAGTGGAGTATCATGACTACTATATTCTAGAGATTCAGCCTCCGGTAGTAAAGCATGAAAAATATATGAGCATATGAGCATCAGGTTCCAGTCAAGTAGAGAAGACAGAGGAAGAACTGACCGACAAAGCATTAGACTTCAATCTGGATGAGTAAAAGGTGTTGATCAAGCTATTTGGGGGATTATACATTATTGGCCAACATGACTAATGACTTCTATGCCTATGCTTTTGATACACATCTCAAATCAAGCATGGATTCAACCGACAAATCAATAACTTATAAATATCTTAAGTGTTCTTGTTGCTGACTAGAAAGTTGATGAAATCCTTGGTGCGGATATTTATACCATATGGACTCCAATATGTAGGTGTGTGGAAAATATAAATGGAGTAATAAGTGTGAATAAAAGCAGGGACAAGTGTGAAAGTTGTAGATCAAGTCTGGTATGTGACAGAACAACAATATTAAAGTAGAGGAAGATTGAAGTGCATCAAATCAGTGTATTATGCCTAACCAGAAATGAACTCTTGCATTTGTAGATGCTTCTCATCAGTTCAAACATCTGATTACCTTCTCTAAGTTCTTGTAGGTAGTGTGCCTCTTGTGAGCAGTGTGCTCAGGCAGTGAGCCTTAATTGGCAAGTGCCATTTTGTACTTCATATTCTTTTAACAGAGAATACCTTCTTGGGTTAGTCACCTCATGGTTTTTCCCTTAACAGGGTTTTCCACGTAAAAATCCTTGTGTTATGTGTGTTGATTTTATTTATGTTCTTATATGCTTATATGATTTGATGTTGCACTATTTATTGAGATAACAAAAGAAGAAGTTAAAGAAATTTTGAGATAACTGATTCACGGCCCCCTCTTAGTTATCTACCTTGTTTCCAACAATTGGTATCAGAGCTAAGTTCCTCTAAACAGAGCCTAACAACTTGAGGAAGATCTGGGAATCTCAACAGATATATATGGTATGAAGGAACAACTTTAGTTTGCCATAGATGATCTTGAACAATCCCACTCAGAAATCAATAACTTGAGAGAAAGAATCGAACAAGTTGATGATTTCATAAATGAGCTAAAAGAAAAATTGACTATCTCTATGAAAAAGAGAAAGGAACTACTTTAAAAATTAGCAAATTAGAGTGAAGCCAATGATACTAATGAAGATCTAAATGAAAAAAGTAAGCTATGTGAGAAGTTGTCAAAAGAAGTTATTATGGTACGGCATGAAATGGAATCAGAGATCATGAGATTCACCCAAGAAATTGAAAAAAAAAAGAAAATTGAGGATAATCTAAAAGAAACCCTCAAGGAGAAAACAAAGGACTGCCACAAAATGGACAGAATAATCAGGCATCTTGAATCAAATCTTGAAGAAGCTAGAGACAATGAAGAACAACTTGAGAATCAGATAGACACTCTTAAACAAGATCTTCAAACAACAAATGAATACAAAGAGAAATTCAAGATAAGTTCAGCCCAACTTGAATTCTTCTTAAAATCTAATAGAGGGTAGATGATAAGCGTGGCTTGGGATATGAGAAAGGTGAAAGCTCCGGATTTGGTCAGAAGAACTTTGGATCAAGAAATCAAAGAAACAGGCCTAGAAGACCTCCGGTCAGGCAACCAAATGATCAAAGATATCCATCCTTCAATGGATACTACTTCAATTGCAACAATTTTGGTCATAAAGCAACTTAGTGTAGAAGGAGAATGAATTAGACTAATCCATCCTTCTTCGGACAATGTTTCAACTGCAAAAGGTATGGTTACAAATCTCATGAATGTAGAAATATGCAAATAAACAATTCATTCAATGGTAGATTTTTTGCATGCAATAGAATGGGACATATGGCTAATCAATGTAGATCAAAAGGATATCAAATCAAATATGTAAAGAAATGTTGTTTGTTATAATTACAATAGATCCGGTCATATTGCCAAATTCTATAGAAGTAAAAATTAGGATACAAAGGGTCCGGTGCATCATAATCAAAAATAGGATAAGGGTAAAGGAAAAGTGAATACAAATAAAGTTCAAAGGGAGATGAGTAAGATTTGGGTGAAGAAGAGTACAGAAGATATTGGGGATGGATCTGCACTAGAATCCGGTGTTGATATTCCTTCTAGAAACTAAACAGATGAGCTCTGGCTCAGGGGGAGTCACAAAGAAAAATAAATTCCCCTAGCCAGTCAATTAGTGCCTAAATTGGCACATGGAATGCTACGAATTAAAGGGTTCTCAGAAAAATATCTAAACAACCCTCGGTAAAAATATGAAAGATCTGCATGGAATTTTGTAAGAGTTTAATCGTTTAAGATTGATCTGGTTTGACAACCATCCAGTAAAGCAGGATTTTCATAGATAGATCCAGTATGATTCAAAATTGAAATACCTTGATTTGTAGATCCATGGCATGATTGAAGAAAAGAAGATACATTGTCAATCCTCATTGAGAATGATTCTAAGTTTAGAATAGTGATTCGACAAGATCTCTTTCAAAATAGGGCAACCAGATAACTTATGTTGTGCATTTATTACAAAAGGAAGTTAGGGTTTGCGCAAGGTTAAAAGGGTTCATTCACTCATTTTTTTGCACATTTGCATTTGAGAGGAAGAAAAGAAGAGCTCTGCATCAAATTTTCTACAACTCACTCAAAGATCAACTGCAAAATCGAACTCAACCAGTGATTTTTTTCGGCTCCTATTTCAAACCCTAAAGCGTAAAAAGGTACTTCTATTCTAGAAATCTCTCTTTGAATCTTTTGCAAGATGGCTACTCCAATGGTTATTAAGATCAACGATAGGCCGCACCTTAAATTCAAGAAATATCCCTATAAATCTCTAGAAGTTGATCCTTTAGGTGCATTTTCTAGTATTCTGCATGGGGTATTGCATGTAGAAGATGTTAGGGTCTATATTCATGCCAACATTGAGGAATTTCAAGACTCTAAATTGATGGACATCTATCCCAAATAGCTAATAGATGAGAGTTTTGAACTCAAACCTCAATATAAGGCCCTCCGAGATAAACACTTCAGACATTGCATACACTTCCTTTGTTTTGCAGAAGATGATTGGGTCCAATATCCCCTAAGAAGGATGCATGATAAATTCATGTGGTTAATGAGGCCCTTCAAGATAACAAAAGATGCCATCAGGGCAGTAACTAGGCTGCACTCATCCGGTGGGTTACCTGCACTTAAATCTATCAAAAGCTAGATAGTAACCAAAGCCACCGGATCTAAGTTTGACAAGAGAGCAATGACCATAGATGACATCATAGATCTAGATGTCAAATTTGCCTCAATGATAATTGGGTATAAGATCTATCATTCCAGCAGGGAGAATTCTATGTCTGGGACTGCAATATATGTAGCATATCAGATGTTGAGGGAAAATGCAGATTATGACCTATGTGATCATCTCTTAAATCAACTATTAGAAAACCTGTAGAAGATCAAGAAGGATAAGAAGAACTCCTTTAATTATGGTTGTTTAATACTATGTCTATTCTTCTATTACATGAATGAGCTACCCAGATCAAGTGGTTGGGTTTGGCAAAATGACAAACCAGTTGCAATCTAGATTAGAGACTATATGTATGGACTTGGTGATGCTAAAGATCAAAGTATAGATCTATGGGTTTACTTTAAGAACTTCCAAAGCATGATGCAAGCCAGAGACAGGATACCTCAATCCATAGTTGAGAAATACAAGGATATAGTGTGCTTCATGGTTGACACTGATCAATGCCTAATGGAGGCAGTTGAGCCCAGAACAGTGTCGATAATGCCAATGGGATACGAGGTCAATGAGAAAATCTTGGAGCTACATATTCAACACCTGTTGAGCCAACCCAAGGACCCTGAGGTAGAAAGGTTTGGAACCTTTCAAGAACTAAGTGTAAAGATACATGTTGAGCTAAGACAATCGGAGATAAAGAGGAAAGTTAGAAGGGAAGTTGAGGAAATTACCAAAAGATTTGGCATATCAAAAGAGGCAGTAGATGCAAACAGAGAGAAAATGGAGAAGGCTGAGAAATAGAAACAAGGAGCAAATAAAGGAAGTGTTCTGGTACAAGTCTCCTCTCAGACTAGATCCTCCAAGAGCTCTACACCTGCCACTCCCAAAAGCTCAAGGGCCACCAAACTGGAAGTCAAGACATTCAGAAAAGGAGAAAAAAGAACAAAGACCAAAGCCACAAGGTCATATACAAGCCTCAAAGATGATGAAGAAATAGAATCTGATGAGGAAATGAAGAAGAAGAAAACATCCAGAGAATACTCTGCGAGTAAAAATAAGGAAGAAAAGGTAGAAGAATTTGTTGAAAGCCTACTCTTTCCATTGATGACATCATCAAGGCAATCACTGTGGATGGGAACCTACAGCCAGTAACAGAGTTCTATGATGAATATAGTGACACAAGCAAGAGGATTTTAGAAGAAGCTACTGTCAGGTACCTAAATATTTACAATAAAGCATTCATTAAAATTATATCATTAATTCCCAAAAGTGTAGAGAAGGTACTTGAACTAAGAAAAGAGAATGCAAAGGCAAAAGACTTAGAGATCCGAGAACAGATTGCAATTCAGCTCTATCCTTCTACTACTCCAAAGCAAATGGACATGATCTTTAAGGACTGTAAGGATGAATTCCAGAGTAAAGCAAGAATGAATAAACTTATGCTTGGAGAAACTGACCAAGTAGCAAGAGAAACAAAAGACATCCTCCGGAATGCCTTCAAAAGATTCAATCTTCCTATTGTAGAGGAAATGGATGAAGAACCTTCTACCATGGATGTTGAAGGACTAAATCCAACCAATGAAGAATCTTTTGACAAAAATGTAGAAGGATCAAAAGAGTTAGATGAAGAGAAGTCTAGGGACTTGGATTCCTCTATTCTGGAAGAGGAAGTTCTTGAAGCAGTAAACACAGGTAACATCTCTCCTCCGGATCCCACTGCAGACATTCCAGATTTAGGAGCTGAAGGAGAAAGAAGAAAAGAGGAGAAAGTGAGTCAAGAAGAGGAGGTCAAGGGAAAAGAAGAAGAACAAGCTGAGAAGACTTATGATGATAGTTCTGAGATCCAAAAGGAAAAGAAGACTCAATCTCTGGCAAGAGACACTGCAGAGGCAGTGAAGAATTTCTTGAACAAAGAAATGATGGAAATAGATGAACCTGAGCTATTTCAAGGACCACTAAATTTTGACTCTCTCTCTCCGGTCCAGACAATGAAAATAGCATCTTTTGCTCAAGCCAAAGCAAAAGAAAAACTTCTAAAATATTACATGGAAGATTGTGAGCCATTGGAGATTACATCCAGGATGCTAGAGACGATCATGCCATCATTTCAAAAGGATCCTTTGGCCTCTCCGTCCGGTAACTTGAAATCTCTAGTAAATTTTGTTAGCACTCATTTTGAATCTTTAGAGAAATCAGCTGAAGAAAAGGTCTGGAAGGAGTTTTTAGGAAAAAGATTTACTGAAGTGCAAGGACTGATTACTAATGATAGGAGGACCCTAGACATTGGGATAAAGAGCCTTGAAAATGCTCTTAAAGATGGTGGGGACATATACAAATTTTGTCTATCTTGGCCAAAGTGACAGAGGATATTGAAAAGAAGGTGAAAGAACAAGAAGGTAAACTGTCAAGTTTATCTCAAAATTTTGATCCCCTCACTACATCCTTAATGAATCAAGAATACCAGACCATTGTCATCATTAATGAAATAAAGAGGCTAAACAAATAAAAGAAGGATATAATAAACAAAATCAGTGAGCTCAGAGGGATAATTATCCCTAAGCTAGACGCAATGCATGAGGCCTTGATAGATGCTCAGACCAATGATCTGACATATTTAAGAAGGGCAAAAGCATATGCATTTTTTTTAGTGGTCACATCTCCATTTTGGATAGGATGAAGCAAAGCTGGACCACATAATTTGTATAGTTGAAGGCCTCTTTTGCAGATATACTTAAGTATATGTAAGTATAACATATATATACTTATGCAGCTATGTATAGGTTACTTTTTGCAAATTTTGGTGTGTGGATTCTGCCCTTTTCCATTGATGTCAAAGGGGGAGTGAGGAGTAGTGAAAAATGTGGAATCCAGCTAAGGGGGAGTTCTGGTAAAATAGTACAAAAGACAAAACATTAGCCAAGGGGGAGTTTACTACGACACTTAGCCATTTTTCACTAAGTGTTGCCATCAATGCCAAAGGGGGAGATTATTGGCAAGAGACACTATGTGGCTTCATGAGTGTTGTCATTTATGGCAACAAAGTCTATCCCACACATCCGTAGCACATAGTATGCCTATACCAAAAGTTAGATTGAAGATTGTTTTGGTCTAGTTAATAAGAACAGAGTCTGCAACAAGGTCCGACAATCAGGTCTGGATCTCTCAGATGGTGTAACTCAGCAAGTTGCGGACTTGGATAAGTCAAGTGGAGTATCATGACTACTATATTCCAGAGATTCAACCTCTGGAAGTAAAGCATGAAAAAGATATGAGCATCTAAGCATCGAGTTCTAGTCAAGTAGAGCAGACAAAGGAAGAACTGACTGGCAAAGCATCAGACTTCAATCTGGATGAGTAAAAGGTGTTGATCAATCTATTTGGGGGATTATACATTATTGGCCGACACGATTAATGACTTATATATCTATGCTTTTGATACGCATCTCAAATCAAGCATGGATTCAGCCGACAAATCAATCACTTATAAATATCTTAAGTGTTCTTGTTGCTGACTAGAAATTTGATGAAATCCTTGATGCAGATATTTATACCAGATGGATTCCAATATGTAGGTGTGTGGAAAATATAAATGAAGTAATAAGTGCGAAGAAAAGCAGCGACAAGTGTGAAAGTTGTAGATCAAGTCTAGTATGTGACAGAGCAATAGTATTAAAGCAGAGGAAGAATGAAGTGCATCAAATCAGTGTATTGTACCTAACTAGAACTGAACTCTTGCATTTGTAGATGCTTCTCCTTAGTTCAAACATATGATTACCTTCTCTAAGTTCTTGTAGGCAATGTGCCTCTTGTGAACAGTGTGCTCAGGTAGTGAGCCCTAATTGGCAAGTGCCATTTTGTACTTCATATTCTTTTAATAGAGAATACATTCTTGGGTTAGTCACCCCGTGGTTTTTCCCTTAGCAGGGTTTTCCACATAAAAATCCTTGTTTTTTATCTGTTGATTTTATTTCTGTTCTTATATGCTTATATGATTTGATGTTGCACTATTTATTGAGATAACAAAAGAAGAAGTTAAAGAAATTTTGAGATAACTGATTCACCCCCCTCTCAGTTATCTGCCTTGTTTCCAACACCCTTTGTTCAGTGGGGTTTAGATTTTATTAGCATGATTAATCCAATGTCAAATATGGGATAGAAGTGGATTCTTATTGTAATAGATTACTTTACAAGGTGGAGTGAAGTAGTACCACTCAAGGAAGCTATTGAAAAAGTGATCCTAGAGTTTTTAGAAGGGATAACTTCTCAGTTTGGTCTGCCCCGTACTATCATATCAGACAATGCAAAGGCATTCTTAGGGATTAGACTACCTGAGTTTGCTTTAAGAAATGGGATATATCTGAAAACTTCTTCTAATTACTATCCACAAGGCAATGGTTTGGTAGAATCTACCAATAAGAACCTAATCAAACTCATAAAAAGAATAGGAACTAATTATCAGAGAGAGTGGCACAAGTTACTTAACACAACACTATGGGCTGATAGAATCACACCAAAGCAAGTGACTAAAATATCTCCCTATGAGTTGGTTTATGGCAAACTAGCAATGATGCCACTAAGTATAGAGATTCCTACCTTACAGTTGTTGAAACAGTTGGAAATTGAGGAAAATGGCTCGATGCAAGTCAGACTCACCGAGTTGCTGGAAGTTCAAGAAAAGAGAGAAAAGGCACATGAATCAGTTTTGAAGCATCGATAGATGGTTAAGAATTGGTTTGACAAGAAATCTTCTAATCCAAATTTTGAAGTTGGGTCTCTGGTGCTAAAATGGGATGAAAGAGCTGCCAAACCGGGTTGACACAACAAATTTGAATCATTATGGACAGGTCCTTTTAGGATTCATTCTTGTAAGCAGCAAAATGCATTCGAGTTAGAGACTATGGATGGAGAACTTGAGGAGATTCCAGTAAATAGGATCTTTCTGAAACATTTTACTAAGTCTGAGACTCACTATGTATCATAGTTAGTTAGGTGCTTTTAAATTCATTTACTACTTTTGTCTTGCTTTCCTACTTTTCCCTTTTAAATAAGTGTTCCGAGAACAGGTGTCAGCAACATAGAGATTCCTTTTCATTAGTAGTTGCATTTATTGAGGTTGTTTGGTAGTTCCTTAATTTCAAGAAAGTACTCATCTTTTTAGAAGATCACCACTCTTAGTACAAGTTTGACTCTCCGTCCAATATGGATTTTAAAAGATACACTAACTGTCTCTTGGAATTAATGTCATTAATAAGACATGATGTGTCATTTATTGTTTCATTATGCCTTACTGAGCTAAGTTTTATTCCCTTTGAGAGTTGCATTTGCTATTGTCATCTTGCATTCCTAATTGTTGTTACGTCCAAGCTCTATGCCTCGCAAGAATTTCAAACTAAGTGCAGTTTCTTTTACAGTTTTCTCATTTTCTGTGTTAAGAGGTCCCAAGTTTTTCACAATAGATACAGAAATGTCAGAGACACAATCACCACAGGAGGGGTTAGGGATCTTTAAAGAATCTGATAAGTTGATGAATAGCAAATCCTATGCTTCTACACCTACATAGCTGAGAAAAAACTATCCGAGGACAAGGGTCCCAGAAATAGGGGTGAGCATAGACCCAACTCAGGCAAAAGATTATGCTGATGGTATCTTTGATACACACATGCAAAAGAATACCAAGAGTCTCTAGGAGGGAGCTCATCAAAGATGCCTCACCTGTGCAGTAAATGGATAGTGGGAAACCTTTAGGATGAGAATATGGATGTCCCGGTTGGCATAGTTTCTAGTTCCTAATGTCCACCTATGCCCTGAGTTGATTGAATTCTATGCAGAATTGTTTCACCCACCATCCAATTCTATTCAGTGTGGCCCATTTATGATTCAAATTACTCCTAAGGCAATCATGGATATGTTGGCTTTGCAGTATGATAGAGCAACCACTTTTCCTAATATTGCTAAATTGCAGAGCACATGGCCAAACATCAATAATATGGTGAAGTTTCTAAATGCTGAAATGCGTCTAGGTGAAGATAATACCTAGTTACCTGCATTGCCCACTGGTCATGCTCAATTCAGATTCTGGCCTTTATCTTTGGTCAGAATGAAGATTCTATAATACATGATTGGCAAATTGTAGTAATCTTCAGATTGAAAACTATGGATAAGTCCCAGGAATATTGGCTGGATTTTTTAGAACAAATCGCAGCAGCTATGATAGACTAACTCACAAATATCTAGATGAAATGTGTTTTCAGGTATTCTGTATATATGTTTCATTTGATGTTGTATCAAAATTTTAGTCTCTTCAAGAAATACATGTCTCTAAATATGTATGACCCAGAGTCTGCTAGTAATAGAACCACATTGGTGTCCGCATGGACCCATGTGTTGTCTGATACTTCAGATCCTTATGAATTTTCAAAATGTTTTGTTTCTCCTGCTTTTAGTCATTTAAGTCCTGAGCCTGTTAAAAACATAATGACACAGAGTATCAAGGGTTTTCTAACAAATTATCGAATCCCTTGTGATTATTTCTTTGGGGCTCACACAACTATAATTAGAGTCCATGGTTTTAGTGGGGAACCTATTTTATTGCCAAAGGTCTTGATCCCTAGGGTCACATTTTTAGAAGTAGCTCATCATGTGTCTATTATAGACAATGATTTTGGTCCTAAGAAGAAGAAAAAGAAGATGTATGATGTCCCCTGGACAAGGGGGAAAGTAACAATTGAAGTTAGAGGTACTGAGAATCTCCGGTTGAGGAAGTTAGCTACCTATGGTTTCTTGATTGTAGAAGATAAATGGAGATATGATCCAAACAGTTTCCTAGCTTCTTGTATTATCAACAACAAAGTTTCTGCTAAAGTTGTTCATGAGGAATGCCCTTTCTGGGAGGATAGAAGATCCCCAAAGGAAGATGACCCTACATTTTATGTGGAATTGAGTGATCTTCCATATGAGGGACCCAGGTCCTGGGAAACATTCTATGTGAAAGAGAGGGAATTTGACCCTAAAATAAAAATGACCGAGGGTCTGAGGAAAACTTTAAAAAGTAAAGACTGGAGTGCAGAGAAAATTGAGGCCTACTAGAAATACAAATAGGAGATCTCTGAATTGACTCACACATTTAGAAATGTAGAGACAGATGAGACATGGGAGTCAATTTGGGATGAATGGCATCCATCTCTAGTCTCAAGCCCTGATACTAGCAACATTCCAAGAAAGTCACAAGAAGCTGAGGAAGAAACAGAGGAGGTCCAAAAAATTTAGGAAATGGGGCAAGATTCATCTGCAAAACCAAGAGCTCCATTGCCTCCAACTCTTAGTACCCTTGAGAAACAAAAAGAATTTGTATCATCACTGTCTCTCGGGACCCATGTAGCTTCGGCATCTGGGGGTCTCAGAGCGACACTTTTGAAACAAACAATAACTGATGTTGAAGAAGAAGACCTAGATGAAGCATCAGGTAGGCCTCAGAAGATAAGAAGGTTAATTTTACCAGAGGAGGAAACAAAGGAAGAAGAGTCAACACCCTAGCAACAACAAGTTCCAACTATTTCATCGGTGGCTCAAGTAGTACTTCTTCTCTTTTCTCTCCTATTTCTATTTCTTCTTGTTTAGGAGTGGTAACCCAAAGTGCCCAAGTTTCCATGTCTCCTACCACTTCTGTTGTGCCTTCACAAACCTTTGTCCCAATTGCCAGTGCACTAGCCATGTCTTCATAGGCCATATCTTTGCCATTATTTTCTCCATCCATGCCCAAGCGGGCATCGCCTCAATTTGGCCGTAGCCAACAAATAACTGCCATTCCTTATGGCCTGCCACAAGGTCGCCCATTTGCTGGAGGATATATTGCATCCCCTGCTACCTTCCAAGCCTAGGAAGACACAACAAGAAAGGCTAGAGAAGCCCAGATTGAAAAGAAAAGGAAGAAAATAAAAGCCCTGTTGTGGCTCATATGAAGTCACTATTTGATCCCATTCAACAGTCTTTGACTATCACACATCTATCTCCCAATGTGATCAAACCAAATGAGTAGATGCAGCCACAAGATTATGCGATGAATGCAGTGGCTATGGACATGTCCCTTTTCAGGCCACAAGATCGGGTAGAGTTAATGAATGAAACTGCTACAACAATTACTACTGACTACTTGAAGGTGTTCAAAAGGCTCCAGAAAGTTGAAGTTGAGTTGGCACAGGAAAAAGTTAATAGTAGTAACCTGACTTGGGAGATACAATCTAGGGTCAACGAAATTGATAACTTGAATAAAGAGTTGCAGTCAACTATTTCTCTATAGATTCATCAAACAACACAGGCTCAAGTTACAGCCTTAAAGACTGAGTTGGCACAGGAAAAAGTTGTTGTTGCCACATTAAGGCAGGAGAAAGCCATGGTAGAGAAAAGATATCAGGACAAGTTGTTAGAGGCAACACAATTGCAACAGACATTGTTGAAGGAGCAAAATCTAAATAGTGCAGCTCAAGCATAGTACATGGTTGAGAAACAGAAGACAAATCAACTAACAATTGAGTTGGCAAATAGACCACAGAATGCAGGAATTTTGAATTTGGTTAAAGAATTATGTGTCTGGGTGGAAGAGAATCTCTGAGGAGATTATACAGCTCAAGCCATCTCTTACCTTCTTATTGAATGCCCGGCAATTGTGTGAGAAGGTGGAGTCTTCTATAAAGGCAACATTGTCAATTGTTTCATTAAGAGTTTCTGATTCTCAGCCACTGTTGCAGAACTTATATGACACAATTGATGAGGCACTATCTGCAGCTGGTATAAGTGAAAGAATGGTTGCTGCTAAGAGGGTGGATAAAGTTTTGAGCTGCAACTCTGCTGCAATGAATTGTAAAGAGCTCCTAGATATAGTCAAGGAAGGAGTCAGGAATATGAAGAAACATATTGAAGATCTAGTGCAATTAGGTTTGCCTTCACCTTTCCTCAATGACAACACAGTATTGATGATTGATGAGATAAAGGCTCTACTATTGACAAAACAAAATGATAAGACTATTTTTCAGGGCCTATGTGATTCATCAAGTGTGTGAGAGGTCAAAGTTGTGTTGGTGCCAATGGCTCAGCTAGAGTTTCAATTAAGAGCTGTGGTCTTAATTTTGCAATCATTTTCTCATAAAGATATTATCAACTTAGATTTTTCTTTTCAAGACATGCAAAGAAGACAAGGGCTATCAAATTTAGAGTGGTATGTGTACCAGACTACATTGCAGAATTTATGATTGAAGTTTTCATTGACTATGGCATTATCTTTTTGTTACTCTTTTTGAGATTCTTTCTGAGCAGGCTCAGAAGTCCTAGTGGTTGCCAAGAACTGTAGAGCTAAAACTCTACATTTTGTTCCAGCTATATTGCCTTAGTATATTTCAATGGCTATATATTTGTGGCTATGTGTTTCTCATGCACGGATCGCACCATGTGTCATTTCCTTATGGAGTAATAGTTTTAAGCAGATATTGCCACGTGTTATTTCCTTTTGGTTAATGCGGTAGAGTGTGCCATGTAGCAGTAGAAGACTTCCTTTTCTTAAGTTTTATTGTTTGCTGTAGAGTTTGCCACGTGTTGATACCGGAGCCAATTTCTTTAAATGTCGCTTGTTAGAAGGTGTTCCCGTGTGTCATTTTGAGCTTTGAGCGGATGTTGCCGCGCGGATTTTCTTTTGTTAAGGCTTGTTAGTGCCAGCATGTGTATGGTGGGCCACAGTTTTTAGACACATTTTATTGCTTGTTGTAGAGAGCACCACATGGCGAAAGTAGAGGAGGGATCTTCTTTTATTTTGATGCTCTCGGGTAAAGACACGTTATGATTTTTAGTTGTATCAAAGTGCAACAACTCTAAATCTCCGTGGGTTTCCTCAGAGTCTTTTTCACAAGCTATTATTTTTCTAGATGGCACTACATGTCTAGTTGTGTTTCTTTTGGGAGGTGCCATGTGTCCCAGTTTTATTTCTCTGTGCAGATAGTAAAGTGACATATAAAGTGGGTCCCTTATAATTATGTTTTAGCCTTTAAGTTAAGAGAAGAGTGCCAAATGTCATAGCGATGAGTTGTTTAGGCATAAAGATAAAGTTTTAAGTGTTCAACGAAGAGAGACATGTAGCAGTTCCAAGATCCAGTGGATGGTGACAAGTGCCACTTTTCTGTGTGTTTCATTTTAAAGGTAAAGGAGTTATCAGTTAAGTAGACGGTGCCATGTGTTACATTTTTTTTAAGTTTTAGATCCTGCGGGTGTCGCCATGTGTCTTAATAGAAATGTAGTTAGAGTGTCACATATTTTGTTCCTTAGCTAATGAGCGCGTGGGAAAAAATAGTTGCAAATTCAGAAGATCTCATCGGTCAAGGACTCCTAGTTAGCTTCAATTCTATTTTGTCATTGAAGATTTGGGTTGTTGCAGGTGATCTTGAGCCAAGTTTGTGGCTATATATATGTAGGAATTGTAATAGATATAGAGAGAAGAGATATCGAGAGTTGATTAGAAAATTTAGAGACTTTGTTCTAACCAGACTGTATCATTTTACCTTAGCCTAGTTATTTCTGATAAGAAAGTTGATATACCTGTGCATGACATTGTGCCTTTTATATTTGTTGAACTATTAATGAAAGAAGCTCTATTCTGTGTCATTGTTAATATTATCTGTGTCTTTGTGAATTCTTATGAGTTTAGCCTTTGATCTTTTGTTTCATTTGCAATCTATTTATATTAATCATGCAACATCTGCTCTTTAATATAGATGAATTTTTAGAATCTGTTCATTGTGCTAGTTAAGGAAACACAATTTATTCAGGCACATTGCCATAGTATTAGATTTTACTTATTGTGTCTGTAATTTTGTTTATTTCTCTTCCCTTTACTCAAAACCCTATTTAAATAGGAAGAGCCGGCTTCTTTAAAATCTAGAGGTTGTTTCAAGTAGCAAATCCCCCATTCTTGAAACATCCCATGTTGGTGGTGGAAACTGCGCAATTTTAAGCATCAACAACACTCAAATATACTTAAAAGTATAATACTCAATTACTAGCATCATAGATTAAACAAAAGTTGTTCTATCCTAGGTTTGGCTAGATTACATAAATAATTTTTCCCATCCATAATCTCAACTAGTCAAGTATAGGGTAGAAAACTGAATAATTCCAAATTTACACTAGAGTATTGTTGTGCATTCTTGCATTCTCTACTATACACAATCTCTAAAATAATTGCTCACAATGCTTTTAGATATCAAACATCAACCATAGATAAACAAATAGGTTTCACATAATCTAGAAGCTTCTGATTCCAACTAAAATTAAAATATATTCAATTCAGTTTGTTTCCTTTGTTGTTCTAATTCACTATGATAGTCACTTCTACTATTTCACATATTTCCATAAGTCAAACTGATAATAAATTGAGTATGAACTAAGTACAAATATTGATCAAAGTTTATCCTTCAATAAAAAGTTTACAGTCCTCTGATAACTCATTAAACTTTTTGATTTATAATAAAATTAATTACTTTGGTTTCTAGTGATTCTGAACATAAGGATGATATTGAGGAAATCTAGGGGGATGTTGGGAAAATAGAAGGGGTTGATGCTCCTAATGATGAAGGTATGAGTCTGTTTCCAGAGATGAATCTCCCTTTCTCTAAGTTAGAGATGTGTCAGCACCCTATGGACGAGAAAACTGAGGCCAACATGAATTGTGGTACTTATTCCTAATATGTTTATGATATTGCAGGTATTAAAGCTAAATTGTTGGAGCTAGAAGAGAATTTCAAGATCCATGCTCGATTCAATACCAAGGTCATACACTGCTCAACCACCACATTGGCTGTCTTACAGGACCTAGAAATGAAAAAGCATGGGGTTGGGAAAGATAAAATGGAAAACTATGAGGATATGCATTCCTTCCTTATTGAGGACTAGGAACAACTATTCAACTAGTTTCTTTTTGGTTGGGTTCTATTTTGTTGTTTTTCTTTATGTAGTTTCTCTCGTCTATTGTCTATCCATTGTTTGTTTGCTAGTGGTGCTATGTTTCTTGCTATTTGATCCTTTTTTGTGTATCCCGAGGATTGTTTTGTAGCATGGATTGACACCCTTGTTTTACCGCTTATCTTTATCAAAAACATAGATAATATTTCCTTACTATACTTCCAACTATATCTGCTCATCACTGAGTATTTATAGTTTGTAAGATTTATCAAGATATAATAAAACTAATCACATATGTTATCTATATATGTATGCATGTTTACAAACTTTCTTACATGCATATATGCATACATATTCCGAAATATAAAAACAAGATAACAATAGTATCTATAAGTATAATATTCTTCAATAGATATAAAACTAATCTAGGTCTGTAGATTAACATAATATTTCTTTTGCAATAGCATTTTGCTTAATTACAAATATCACAATTGTTTTACTAATATATCCTGATCTCATATGATCATAGTATTCTAATAAATTGATGCCTGGATAATAAACTACTCAGACTTAATGAGTTCAAACCCTTCCTCTCTATTTCCTATACAAAATAATGAATCAAACTATTTCCAAACAAGAATACCTATTATAACAAGTATGGAGTATTGTATAATATATCCAAATTAAAATATCTACTACTGCATAATAATCTTAAAAAAGATTTAAAACATAAAAGTATTATAATTCTATATCTCTGTCAGACCTAAGATGGTCGAGACTACCATATAACTTGGTTCTTTATCTTCAGACTCAAAAAGTTTTGAGATCGTAAGAAACCCTTATACAAATGGTCACGGACCTCATAAAGGTTTAATAGTATTTCTTCATACATATTTCATGTACATAGTTTGAGATAAACAGAGGATAACAATAACGAATTATAATACATCTTTGAGAACTAAAAATGATTAACAAGTCAACTAGTATAAGGTCGATCAGAAGTTTGAAAACTCATCATTAACAGACTAATAATTTACTCAAAATAATCTTATTCATATTTGTGGAGAAAATAGGCTTTCACAGAGCCGAGTCATTCTTTACGATTAAATAAGAGATAAGATTAACTAGACCTATTGTGGTCTTCAAAAAAGGTAAATGTTCGTAACTAAACATAGCGTACTCAAGACGTGGTAATGCTTAGGGAACAGTAATCCTAGGGTGTAATAATCCCAAAGGCATAATAATCCCAAAGGAACAATAATACCAAAGGGACAATAATATATAGACCATTTCTTCTAAGGACCTACTCAAATTGGTTTAACAATGGAAAGCATGCTTAACAAAACACTATTCTGAGAAATATGTATCATAATACTGTTATATACCTATTATGGTCTATTCTTGATATCTAAAAAAATTAGCTGCGGTCGAGTACCTTTATTCAAACAAAAGTTAGTTTTGATATCACCTATAAGAAAGCATTTAACATGAAAATGTAGAATAACTATTCTTGATGATTCTTCAAATAATTCCTTTCAAAAAACTTGCATTCTTATGCATAAACAAATTCAAAGTATGGTAGAAGATTCATTGTAGAAAGAAACTCTATAAACCAGTTAAATAGTGGTATATTACATACTGATAACTTCAAGTAGAAAACTCTTCTATTCTACAGAGCTCTAACTTCTTCTCTCTTACTTTTTGCACTCATTCTTTTTTTTCTCGAAACATTGTTACTTGCTTTACCATTGAGGGATTCAAAAGAATCCTTGAGTTTTATCCATTAAAAGTCTAGATACTCTCCATATTAATTTACCCACTTCATCCACATAATTGAAGTGATTCCACATTCAAGAAAATTTGATGGATTTTAACTCCACTCCACTTCATAATACCTGCACATTAAATGCATTTAATGCATCTCTATTTGCACAATGTGGAGTTTAATATGAGCTCATGAAGATTTGAAATTCAAATCTTTTCAACATAGCAATACAAATAATTACATACATATGTAATCATAATTATAGGCATTTACATTTATGTATGTGTGTGTGTGTGTTTGTGTATGTATATAAATATATACATATATTTACACAAACACGCACAAATACAGATAGGTCTAATATATCTATTAAATTAAACTTCTTAAAATAAACTTGTTAAATCTCTTGCATAAAGAGCTATATCAACTATTCAACATAAATCTCAAGTGATCCAACAAATAAATAAAGGATAAGTAATGCAACGAAATACAAGATCAACGAAATTGACAAAGAGTCAATCTAGGCTAGGAATCGACATTGTATTCTTTATGCCAACTCAATAGATCACGAATAAACATGTATTGTCATACCAATAACTTTCATAGTACATAAAAATTGACACAATACTTGCATGTGTGTGTGAGTTTCTATAGGCATACTGTCTTTTCCATTCATCAAAATCCACTTCTCTTTGGTGATGCTCTCCCTCTTCACCAGGGAGGAGAAAACTATTTTCCTACATCCACCTCATTTACAATCAATTAGCTAGTCCATTAACCACAATAGTATAATATGAAATAATTATTTCTAATGGTCATTAAGATAAACCATTATCCTCATTAAAATAATAACTATTTCTGCATAATTTGAATAAACACAAATTTATCTCATCATATTAATCCTCTAATCACAACTAGATAGACATAGTTAAAAAATCCATATCAAAGCATTTAAAAGATAATTAGTTGAAAATAAAATGGTTAAAGTTGTCCAATAATGGGGTGTAACATCTCCTCCCCCTTAAAAAATCATCATCCTTGATGATTTAGTTCAAAAACATTTCAGCAAAGAAAAATATGTTTTTTAACAACAACTAATCAAACAAATGAGGAAATTTCTGATGGAACTCTTCATAATCTTCCCAAGAGGCATTGCCCTCAAAATATCTGTCCCACAAGAAAGATATAGGGTATGGAGCAAAGTTGACTAGAAGAAGATATAATAAGATAGGATACACTTCCCTATATGTAATAGATACAATATATATAGGATAAATAAGATAGAAGTAGATATAATAAGATACGAGTGATAGTAGAAGTCTGATCAAGCATGCATGTAGGATGATGAGGTAGAGACTTAGACTTGACAGATAATGGATGTATGATTGATTGCAGCTTATATATATATATATATATATATATATATATATATATATATGTGGAGATCTATTGGTACCGGATAATTCTTTAGTATCTTATTGTTATGACATGTCTGTGATACTTTGCATATTCTATTCTTTGTATCTTTCTATCAATCTCTAACTACTTGACTAAGGACCAAATCTCCAGAGTAGTATCCCTCCCCATTTTTTACCAACATTTGGTTCCATTATTGGGACCTTGGAAGAGGGTACTTAAGAATGAAGGGGAAAAACATTCAAATGAGTAGCATAGAGTACCAGAAAGAGGAGAAGACTATGTTGGTGGAGAAAATTTTCAATTTGCGAAGAAATTTTAGTATCCTTAAGTTCCTACCTCTGTGAGAGGAGGGCAGACCCTTAAGGGGACGGAAAGTGGAAAGGAGGTAGGATCCTCACAGATCTTTCAAATGATGTGACTCTTCAAACAATGATGCTATGGGATATAAAAGGACTACTAGAACACCAAATCAACAAAACCCATGGCAAAAGGGGAGAAGTGGAAGAAAACAGAGATCAGTGAAGACATCAGAACCGAAATGGAGATAAGCAGGGAAGAAAGATTGAAGAAAACTCAGGAATGACAAGAACGTTACTGTAGAAGGATTGAAAGGGCACAAGAGAGCAGAAAAGATATGACAACAAAAGTTGTGGAAGGAAAAGAAGAACAATTCATTGAGCATACCACTGAGGGTGCTGTCAGAAGGAAGAAGAGAAGCGCATCATGGAGGATGCTTTTGAGTGCACCATTGTGGGTGTTGCTGAAGAAAGGAGATTTGATGGAGAAGAATAGAGCACACCATGCAGGATGCTGCTGAGTGTGCCACTATGGGTGTTGTTGAAGAGGAATACTGAAGGAAAAAGGAAGAAAAATGTGAATAAGGGTTTCAACAAATCTTGTTGTAGTCTTTCGAAAATTCTAAATCAACACTGGAAATTCTAAATTTAGATAAGAATATATAGAGGAGCTAATTTTCTGAAGCATAAAGGAGATACGAGGAAGAGGAGAAGATGTGGTAAACATTGAGAGGAGTATTGAGGATTTTAGAAGGTTATTTCAATCATCACTTGTTATCGACATGATGTCATTGACAAATATAAGAGTATCCCCTAATTTGAAGAGACACAACCCCTAGACCATGAGCCACCATGAGTGTCATAAAAAGTAAGGATAATTTTAATTGAGGAGGAAAATTTTCAAGCAAAGAAGGAAGAAGATATAGCAAAATAGATACAAAGTAATTTCGTAGAAGTTTCAGGAGAAGAGTACTTTGATATCTGACTACATAGAGACAAGGGAAGGAAAGAACAACTCGAGTTGATAGAAGACAACCTAACTAGAAGAGCACCAAAGGATACCTACTGCAAATCACCAGATACGTTAAGAAGACCAATCATGGATATTCCCTTAAAGTTACTAGTGTTTGAGAAGGATACTACTAAAGCAGTAGAGCACATTTTTTGTTTTGGAGTCTATTTGTAGCTGGAATGGGGTAACAAGGGATGAAATCAAGTTGTTTGACAAGTTTCATAGGCATATTGTAGAATGAAGCATTGAAGTGTTATAGGAAGGCATGTCCAAAAAGTGATAAAGGATGGGATGGAATTAAGTAAGAATTCTCGAATAATTATGGAGTTATAGATATTCCTATGGAAGGGGTCATTAAGATGAGATATTCGATACAATTGGACAAGGAATCCATAAAGGACTTTGATAAAATATTCAAGGAGACAGAAAAGCTATAGGAACCAATGACTAAGAAAAAAAAGATAGAATGGTTCATTTTTGGAATAAGCCTTAAAATAAGATCTACCTTGGATGGAAGAACATTTCAAATATATGTGGAAGCAGTGACACTAGTCTACCAAATAGAGTCTCAATCCTAGCGCACAAAAGACAAGATGAAGGAAAACCTAGAAATGGAGAAGATTAAATTGGAATTAGAATAATTAAAGGTAAGATAGGAGATTTTCACCAAGTAGGAGTAAAATACACAAAAGCAAAGACTTAATATTTTGTGCTCATACTGTACAAGGGAAGGTCACTTGAGAAATGAATTCCCTATTTAGTAAAAGGTTAAATGAAAGGTTCTACAATGAAGGTGGACATAAAAACAACAATAAAAAGAATAAATATAGTATTTATAGATGATGTAGAGAATGGGATGACTATGAAACACCAGATTGTTCTTAAAAAAACTCATGAGGAAAATATATATTGATGATGAAGAAGATGAAACATGGCATAGTATAAATAACACAAAACCCGTAGAGAGAAACAACATGACATATGTGAAAGGCATAGTAAGAAGATACTCATATGATCAAGGCTACAAGCAACCAAATTGGAGAAACTCGAGGAATGTCAATGAAATACAAAATTCAAACTCTAACGGTCCATCCTATAGGAATAGCTACAATAATGATGATAGAGAGCAATTTGGAGGCTACAAAGGGGGCCAAGGGCATGGAAGAGGTCAAAGAAGGAGAGAGGATGCCACATGTTTCAAATGCAGTAAGCTAGGACACTTTCCTAATGAATGTTGTGGTGAAAGAAAAACATGGTGTTCATTTTCTAGCAATACAGAGCATGACCTATTTTCTTGTGATAAAGCACAACAATAATTCTAGAATTCACCACCACAATCTATGAGTGATGAGGTACAAAACTTGAATACACAAAAAGGGGCTAAGATCATAAGAAGGGAACCTAATGGCATGTTGGTGCCTGCATAAGTTTGGGTTTCAAGCATTTGAATCCACAGGCATTTTCTTTCAAACCCATAAAATTTTCTATGTTTCTCAGCCTTCATCACTATTGTATGTATGTTTGTATGTACAAGTGCAAATGTACATTGGCGGACCCAAAAGTGGAGTTCAATTGGTTTTAGAAATGGTGAAAAATTGTTGTATGTATCTTTGCATACATATTGGGTTGTATCTGTCTTTCAAATGCAATTCTAGGCATGAAAAAATGGTTGTATGTCATAGATTCTTGGAATATTCAGTGCTTGTATGTAAAGATTTGCATGTATATGTTGTTGTATATTTGATATACAACTGGTAAGATACAAAGTGGATCTCAAAAGTGGATTCAAATTGGATTGAATAGTTGTCGGGCCCACACACATACAAGGGGGACATGCAAGAGGATCATCGACAAGACAAGCCTCATCGGCAGCTAAGTCCAAGGTTTCTCCGATCGGCCGATGAACATGCAAAAGGACAAGATACAAAGGGTGGGGTCAACCAATTGTATATATATGCAATTGTATGTTTGCACATACAATCAAACATACAAGGGATATGCAATCCTGAGATGCAGGGCCCAGGCCCGAAAGATATTGCATTATGGTTGATAAAGGCAGAAGTCCGATTGTATGTATGTTTTGCTTGTATGTTCACATTGTATATGTGATATACAAGGGCGATATGCAAAGGGAAAACATACAAGCCAGACCTGACTTGGAAGTCAAATTTGGCAAATTCAGCGGTGGGGTCTGTAGTTTGTATGTTAAGTGCATTGTATATGCTGAAATACAAAGAAGAAGAGATACAAGCCGGACCTCTTGCAAAGTTCCAATATAGTTGATAGTCTCCTTTGAGTTCTGCATTGTATGTATGGTCGATTGTATCTTAGAAACAAGCATATACAAAGACACATGCAAAGGGATTTTTAGCGTGACAATAGTCATCAGCGGCTCAACTCAAAGTTTCTTCGATGGTCGATGAAGATGCAAATACACAGCGATGGAGAACCAATCAGCTGCTACCACATGTCCAAGTTAGTTGTATGTATATACAACTACATATGAAAAGATTTGGAGGTGGAAAAGGCAAAAATAGGCGAAAAAGGTAAAATGGGAGAGGGAAAAGTCTGTGATGGGAAAAAGACACCTGCGTGGCACATTTTCATTGGCTGTGGAATTTTTAGCATGATTTAAAGCTACAAATCTTGGCGGGAGAAGGGAAATTGACGACCATCATTTAAACTTTCAGATAGCGAAGGATTTGTATGTGTTCACTGCATCATTTCAAGCAGGAAGAAACTTCATGAACACGCGAACCGTTGTTGCATCCCAAAATCGGTAGGTTGGCATTAGTGGCAGAGTTGCAGAGATATGGGTCGAATGGATGGGCTAACCACCATTTTTAAGGTGAAAATCTCCATTCAACTGCAGATTTTCTAATCTCACCTGCTCCTTCCCTCTTCTTCTCCTTGGTGCATTGAATGTTTTGGGTGCCATTCTAATGGTGCACTATATCTGGCAGCATTTTGAAATGACCATGTGATTAATGCTAAGTGCATATTCTTGCTATAAAAAGCAAACTGTGTTACTCATTTTAGGTTGTTGAAGACTAGGGCAATGGCTTTTTGGAGGAAATAACAAAAACAGGGCATTTCTTGGTTGTTCTGTCTCTTTTGTGAGTTTATGAGTTACATTTTGAATGCATGTTGCATACATGTTCAATTTCATGTTGTTTTTATATGAAAAATGCTTTATTGCATGTGTTTAGCTATTTGTCTCCATTTGTTATATGCATCCCTTCTTTTGAATCTGGTTGCTAAGGGTTACTAAGATTCTAGGATACAGTTTTCTTGTATTGCATGCTTGATCTCTAACTTCTATTTAAGTAGTGGATTAAATTGTTTTAGGTTAAGTATGAAGAAGAATGTGTGTCAACAGGGATGTTTGTAAGTAGAGATAGCTAAATACTCATTCTTGGGTGGTGTTTGTAACACAAATACCAATCCTTGCCCCTTGAAACTTGAATGTTAGTGTAAATCATTCATTTGTATACGTCTAGTTGACTCCTTACCCTGAGATAGGCACCGGTCTGCCCTTGTGTAGTAATTATGATCCAAAACCCCCCGTCTTGCATCCAAAACATAAATACAAATCATTTCATAATTCCAACCTGTTAGTTTGTAGGAGTAGAAATAGGACCCTTGCATACTCTCATTCCTAACCAGTTAGATATGTCCAAGAAATTTTCCAACCTTGTGATCTATCACACAAATCTTGGTCCATTCATTAGTATTCTGCCCATTCTAAGAAGCTAAATCTTTCTATTGGGTGAGTCAAAGTTAAATCTTTAGCTATAGGGATACCCCCCTTGGTGTGGCAGAACCAGAAGTGAAGGGGATGCAGCTCACACAACCTCCTGTATTTGTTGGCCGAATCTTCCTATGCATTAGAACTAGCAAACCCTCTGCGGATTCAGAGAGAAAGAGCCAACAAAGTGGCGACTCCGCTAAGGAATTGATTTGAAGGTGTTATCTTTTTGTCCAACAAAGTGGTGACTCTGTTGGGGAATTGATTTGAAGGTGTTATCTTTTTGCCCATCTGAGTCACCAACAAAGTGATGACTCTACTGGGGATGTAATGTCATATCCATAAAGGTTTAAGTCTAAAAGATTGAAGAATCAGACCTGGAAGTGCCTTGTTGCAGCAAACTTGAAAAGTTGTATATGCGGCTCTACTGTTGGAGAACCCAGAAAGGAAAGAAATGAATTTTTAGCTTCAGCTTGTTTGAAGCTCATTCCTCTACCAAGGAGGTGGTGACTCTGTTGGTGATAAGCTTGCATGCTTTGTCTTTGCTAAGAATGTATTTTGTGTTTCAAAAGAAGTATGCAATGTTGTTGAAAGATCATTTAGAGGACTTTAGGCAAGCTGAAATAGCAGTTTGTATTTTAAAGGCCTAAGGTCGTTGATTGAAAATCTAAGTTGAGAAGAGGGTTGCAAAAAATACATAAAGATGTATTGTCAGCCCATGCACCCTTGTGAGGTGTCAAATGCAATAATGTATAATAACCAATCCCAACAATGTAATAAAAGAAGTTTAAGCATTGACAGATATACGCCCATCAATTTCAATCACATTTGTGGTTATCCAAATGCTTTTCCATCTAAGATCAGAAAGTATTTTCCTAAGTTCAGTGGTGCAAAGGATGAATCAGCTGAGAGACACTTGCAGCAGTTTAGAAATGTTATAGATGACTTTGAGGTTGACCATGAAGATGTAGTTATGAGATTATTTGTTCAATCTCTAGATGAAGATGCAAGGGATTGGTTCTCCTATCTTCCAGCATATTCTGTTAGCTCTTGGCAAGAATTTAAATCTACATTTCTAGAACAACATGGTGAAAGAATATCTGAATATGCAGTTATTAGTGATTTCATGTATATCCATATTGAAAAAGATGAGTTAATTCCAACCTTTAACCTCATATTTATGAAGGCATTGAAAAGAATTCTAGAATGCATGAGACCTAATGATGCATTGTGCCTGGTGGTCTATCTGGGAGCATTTGATAAGAAAATGAGTTATAGATTGAGAGATAATGAACCCACCACATTGCATCAAGCACATCAGTTTGCAATAGACATTGAAAACAACTGGAGGCATGGAATACACAAGGGTTATTTCTCTACAAATTTCTACTACCCTAGGGTCCCCAGTGTTGATGAAAGATATAATTTATATGTTGAAAATGAATGTCAAAGCACTCACACCCCTGTTGTCCCTGTTTATGCATCATTCCAAGTTAATGATGACTTTTCCATAAAGGAGGATGCCCTGATTTACCCAACAAATGAAGTTGAAAATAATGATTTTTCAAGTGATATTAATGTGCCAGTCCTTAGCAAAGTGTGTTCATATTTAAATGATCCATTTGTGCATGGTTGTGATCATATGGATCAAGAGTCAATATCAGTTTCATCAGGAAGCATTAGAGGCCTGGAAGGTGATATAGATAGTGCAGCTTTAGAGTCCATTGAAGCAGAAAAAATCTTCTATGTGGGGCAATCAGATGATAAAGATGATATCCATGGTCAGTTCATGGATTAGGTTTGTTCTTCTTATGACTCTGGATTTGGTAATGTTGAAGAAGAGTTGGATTGTCATGAAGAAGAAGCAGAGACCTTTGCAATGAGTATGAACCCCCTTTATGATGAGCCTATAGATGCATTGAACATTGTGAGTCATGACCTTCATTGGTGCATAATTAACCCTCTTTTTGAAGATGATGATGAATATGAAGAGACAACTGACTTTAGTGTTGCATCAGTTTGTGAATAAGGGACATATGAATCAGAATCAGATATCTTTAGCTCTTGTGAGGATGATATGGATATGCAAACTATGGATAATGAATGTTCAGCATCAGTTGTTCTGGATGTATGCAACAATGGGTGTGTGGATCAAGTTTTGTTTTCAATGTCAATAAGTGATATAAATAACATTGAAGGTCTCATATATTTTGAATGTTTTCAGTTTTGGGATCAGCTGGATGAGTGCCTGGTAATGTGGAAAGGCCAGGTAGATAATGAGGAATACCAAATGCAATATGATGATATACTATTTGAGGAATATAACACACATATGTTACCTAATGCTGAAAGATATTTTAGTAGGTATGGTTATGTGTCTGATTGTGAGATGCAGAGTGACAGAGGCAAGTTTTAAAAAATGGTGAAGTATGTAACTGACAAGATCAGCCTGTGGGCAAATTATGTTGATGTTTTCAGTTATGGTTGGGGTCATTCAGATCAGAATCAAGCATTTGGCAGGATGAGATTATGGTTTTTCATTTTTGGCTACCCAGGGCTGCCAAAATAATGTTTCAAAATATGATTTGTGATTAGGTTGATGCAACGCTTGATTCTGTGGCCCAATGGATAAGGCATGGTCTACATCCCAAAGTTTTGGTGTTCTCACCATGCCTATAGGAGGCATGCATCTTGAGACAGAGCCACTATTGGTGCCTGCCTAAGTTTGGGTTTTGAGCATTTGAATCCGTAGGCATTTTCTTTCAAACACATAAAATTTTCTATGTTTCTTAGCCTTCATCACTGTTGTATGTACAAGTGCAAATGTACATTGGCGGACCCGAAAGTGGAGTTCAATTGGTTTCAGAAATGGTGAAAAATTGTTGTATGTATCTTTGCATACATATCGGGTTGTATCTGTCTTCAAATACAATTCTAGGCATGAAAAAATGGTTGTATATCACAGATTCCTCGAATATTCCATGCTTGTATGTAAAGCTTTGCATGTATATGTTGTTGTATATTTGATATACAACGGGTAAGATACAATGCGGATCTCAAAAGTGGATTCAAATCGGGTTGAATAGTTGTCGGGCCTACACACATACAAGGGGGACATGCAAGAGGATCATTGGCAAGACAAGCCTCGTCGGCAGCTAAGTCCAAGGTTTCTCTGATCAGCCGATGAACATGCAAAATGGCAAGATACAAAGGGTGGGGTCCACCAATTGTGTATATATGCAATTGTATGTTTGCACATACAATCAAACATACAAGGGATATGCAATCTTGAGATGTAGGGCCCAGACCCGAAAGATATTGCATTATGGTTGATAAAGGCAGAAGTTTGATTGTATGTATGTTTTACTTGTATGTTCGCATTTTATATGCAATATACAAGGCCGATATGCAAAGGGAAAACATACAAGCTGGACCTGACTTGGAAGTCAAATTTGGCAAATTCAGTGGTGGGGTCCGTAGTTTGTATGTTAAGTGCATTGTATATCCCGAAATACAAAGAAGAGATACAAGCCAGACCTCTTGCAAAGTTCCAATATAGTTGATAGTCTCCTTTGAGTTCTGCATTGTATGTATGGTTGATTGTATCTCAGAAATAAGTATATACAAAGGCACATGCAAAGGGATTTTTGGCATGATAATAGTCATCAGGGACTCAACTCAAAGTTTCTCTGATGGCCGATGAAGATGCAAATACACATTGATGGAGAACCAATCAGTTGCTGCCATGTGTCCAAGTCAGTTGTATCTATATACAATTGCATATGCAAAGATTTGTAGGCTAGAAAAGGAAAAAATAGATGAAAAAGGTAAAATGGGAGAGGGAAAAGTCTGCAATGGGAAAAAGACACCTACATGGCACATTTTCATTGGCTGTGGACTTTTCAGCATGATTTGAAGCCACAGATCTCAGCGGGAGAAGGGAAATTGATGGCCATCACTTAAAGTTTCAGATAGCGAAGGATTTGTATGTGTTCACTGCATCATTTCAAGTGGGAGGAAACTTCATGAATACGTGAACCGTTGCTACATCCTGAAATCGATAGGTTGGCATTAATGGTAGAGTTGCAGAGACATGGGTCGAATGGATGAGCCAACCACAATTTTTAAGGTGAAAATCTCTAGTTGGTTGCACATTTTCCAATCTCACCTGCTCCTTCCCTCTTCTTCTCCTTAGTGCGTTGAATGTTTTGGGTGCCATTCTGATGGTGTATTATATCTGGTAGCATTTTGAAATGACCATTTGATTAATGTTGAGTGCACATTCTTGCTATAAAAAGCAAACTTTGTTACTCATTTTAGATTGTTGAAGACTAGGATAATTTTTTTTTGGAGGAAATAACGAAAACAGGGCATTTCTTGGTTGTTCTGTCTCTTTTGTGAGTTTATGAGTTGTATTTTGAATGCATGTTGCATACATGTTTAGTTTCATGTTGTTTTTATATGAAAAATGCTTTATTGCATGTGTTTAGCTATTTGTCTCCATTTGTTATATGCATCCCTTCTTTTGAATCTGGTTGCTAAGGGTTACTAAGATTCTAGGATACAGTTTTCCTGTACTGCATGCTTGATCTCTAACTTCCATTTAAGGAGTGGATTAAACTATTTTAGGTTAAATATGAAGAAGAATGTGTGTCAGTAGGGATGTTTGTGAGTAGAGATAGCTAAATACTCATCCTTGGGTGGTGCTTGTAAGGCAAATACCAATCCTTGCCCCTTGAAACTTGAATGCCAGTACAAATCATTCATTTGTATACGTCTAGTTGACTCCTTGCCCTGAGATAGGCACTGGTCTACCCTTGTGTAGTAGTTATGATCCAAAACCCCCTATCTGGCATCCAAAACATAAATACAAATCATTTCATAATTCTAACCTGTTAGTTTGTAGGAATAGAAATAGGACCCTTGCATACTCTCATTCCTAACTAGTTAGATATGTCTAAGAAAGTTGCCAACCTTGTGATCTATCACACAAATCTTGGTCCATTCATGAGAGTATTTTGCCTGTTCTGAGAAGCTAAATCTTTCTATTGGGTGAGTCAAAGTTAAATCTTTAGCTATAAGGATACCCCCCTTGGTGTGGTAGAACCAGAAGTGAAGGGGAGGCAGCTCATGCAACCTCCTATATTTGTTGGCCGAATCTACCTATACATTGGAACTGGCAAACCCTCTACGGATTCAGAGAGAAAGAGCCAACATGGCCAAGGAGCAAGAACTTTCTATAAGAACAACACAGATGAAACAAACACATCTTGAACAAAATCTATAAAGGAAGAAGAGTACTACCATAGAAGAAAACAAAAACATATAGGGAAAGATAGAAGAAGAATGAAAGAGAAAGCTATGTTACTAACTAGACAAGGAACAAATACAAGAAGACATTACACCATTGAGAGAAACGAGGATGATAGTGAGGAGGAAGAAGAATTTTTCCTACTAGGAAATAGCATGAGGAAGTTTTGTAGAAAGCTAGACAAACAATAAGGAAGGAGCAAGAAAAGGAGAAACAATACAATCAATTTTTCACTGAAGAAGTAGAAGCTCTCAAGTAGTTAGCCTAATTGACACAACAAGTGTACAGACTCATTGAGAAACTGAAGAAATTTTCTAGATATTAGAATAAGGAGCAAGGCCAAAAGAGCCAACTCTAGAGGATGGGAAGGATAGGTAGAGAATGGAAGACAAAGCCACTTATGGTGGATGTTCATATCAATCACAAAATAGTCTAGAATGTCATGATAGATCTAGGAACAGATGTTAACATGCTGAAAATGAAGTTTGGGGAATAGTTAGGAAGACCTAAATTGATAGAGACAACTTACAATATAATCTTGGCAGACGAATGTAATATGTAAACAATGGGAACATGGAATCAAGTGGAATTTAATGTAATGGGGGTTAAACAAGTCTTAGACTTTATCATTGCAGCCATGAAGGATCAAGGTGAAGCTTTCAATATGCTTTTGGGTTTAAGATGGTTCATAGATGCAAATGGTATCATAGACTCTTGGAAAGAAGAGCTAGATCATTTTCTAATGATGACAAAGTTTTCAATATTCATTTGGGATCATCAATGGAAGAAGCATACACAGAAGAAGTCAATCAGGTAGAAGACAGTGATAAGGATTTAAAGAATATCTATGCAATTTTGAGGTTGGATGTAGAAGAAACAATAGAAGAGCCCAAATCTGAGTGAGAATTAGAGATAGAGAAGAATCACTATAGCATAGATAGTGAGAAATTTCTAGAAGCCTCATTGAGAGAAGAATCAGAACTAAAAACATGCAAAATGGTTGGCTATCGGATGATATTCATGGTCAAAATTAGTGAGGAAGACATACCACAATCCTCTGCATTTAATCAAAAGTCACCGCAGATCACTTGCAACACATTTAGGAAGGACATGGCAGCCATATCTCAAAAATTTAATTGAATGAAGCAAAAGAAGAATATAAATTGACATACCAAGATGACTGAGTTTCTGGAGATATAGACAAGACAACCATAGGAAAAGAAGAAGAAGGAAATGGAAAAGATAAAAGGAAAATATTATGGGGAGATTCTTTCAGATACTAAACCACTAGATCATCAATATATGAAAGGAATACATGATTGTACCATAGTATATCATAGACTAACCACTAACAAGAGACATAACTCAAAACAAAAAAAGTAAGGATATAAACTAACAAAGGAAAAGAATAAAGAGAAAAATAGGAAAATGTAGGGGAAAAATGAGGGGTATTTAACCCTAATCAGGCATTACAAACCTCATTTTGCATTCAAACTTTGTCAAATTCTGAGCTCAGAGAGAAAATTTAGGGGTGAACATAGTAATGAAGAGTACAAGATTGCAGATGAGTAGAAAATATACAATGGTTACTCCTGAGCTGATTGGTATCACACACAAGCCAAGGCCAAAGTTTGAAAAATACCCATGGAAAGCCCTTGAAGTGGACAAAGGTGGTGCATTATCAAATGACCTAGTGGATGTGGTTTACATGGAGGATGTTATAAAGTATATTCACAATATCTTCGTTGAGATCAACCACATGAAATTTGAGGAGTTAAGGGATACATTGATGGGAGATATAGGGTATCTACCCGAGTATGAAAATATACCAAAGAAAAAATTGGATCTGTGGAAGGATTACCCCAACTTCATGGATGCACATGAATGGGTAAGAATCATTCTTAGATGAATTCATGATGAATTTATATATTTGGACAAACCATACAGAGTAACGAAGGAGGCCATTAGAGAAGTGACAGGGTTGAGTGCTATGGGATCCTTACCAGTAATGAAGGCAATTAGAACTGATCAAGTGAATGAATTGATAGGAGAAACAACTGATAGAAGAAACATGCATGTGAAGGACATAACAAACTTAGGAGTTAGATATGCTTCCATGGGCATTGCTTACAAAGTATACTATACCAACCAGGAGGGTTCAACCACTTCCACGGCCACTCATATTGTCGATCAAATGGTGGAGGGCAAGGGTTTTGATCTCTATGAGCTAATACAACAACAACTAATAGAGAACTTATAGAAGATAAAGGATTCCACATACAACTTCTGGTATGGTACTTTGATTCTTTGCCTTACATTCTATTTCTTGAATGAATTACCAGGGTTTAAGGGGAAACACTAGCAACAAAACATACCAGTAGGGTTAGAGGTAAAATTGCATATAGCTCAATTTAAGGAGACAAAAGAATACAGTGCTGCATATTGGGGTTTATTTGAAACCCTATAAGAATAAATGAGGGCAAGAGAAAGAATCCCTTATGGAGTTGTGAAGCAATATATCCACCAAATTACCTTTTTGTGGATAAAGATTTCATTAACATGGAAGCAGTTAAGCCTAAAATAGCATGGGTACCTCAATTACCCTATGAGATAAATATAGAAAAATCTAATCCTTGTGCACAAAACCTACTGAGAAAACTCAAGGATACAAGTGTGGAATGATTTGGCACTTATACAGAAGTAATGTATAAGAAACATAAAAGGCATGTGGCAGAACATCTGGAAAAGAATAGAGATAAGTTGCACAAACAATGGGGAGTTCTAGAAAAGGGAACCACCTCAGCTCTAAAACCTTCCACATCAGCTCCCCTCCTAGCGAGGAGGATTTAAAAGTAAGAAGATTAGAAATAACTACATCTCAAACTCCATCATCATCAACAATATCATCGTGAGAGAGGGAAACATCTAAGGTATTGTCAAGAATGAAGAAGGATACACAAAAGAAGGCTCCTGAATAGAAGCAACAAACAAAAAGAAAGAAAACCCAGGCTATGTCAGAGGTGATTGAATCTAAAGAAGAGGGCAAAGAACAGGAATCAAAGTTGAAGAAAAGGAAAAGAGGAAAGAAAACAAAAAATGTACTAACTGTAGAAGAACTAACAGAGGGACTGGCATAGGATCTCTACAACATGGATGCACTACTCAATGCCATAGAAAATATAGGTATGGTAAAATAGACTTCTTAGTTATATGATGATTCATTTGAGGAAAATAAACAAATAATAGTTCATCACATGATCCAATATATGAGGGATAAAGAGAAGACATTAGATGAGGTAATGGACAGATTTTTAGAGAGTTTGATAGAAGCATTGAGGCAAAGAAGGAATAAGGCACTTGAATTGGAGGAAGAAATAAGGCAAAATTCCATTGATAATCTTAGTGACACATTGTCACTAGAGGAGAAGAACCAGTTAATATAGCTACAAGCCATAGAATTGAGAAGGAAACGAAGAGTAGACACACTCATGGGTGGAAGTAAAAAGGAAAAGGAGAAAATACAAAAAGAAACAAAAGAGGTGAAACCAAAGCTATATCAGTCTATCAAATAACAAGAACAACAATAGGTACCATCACCTCTACACAACACTAAAATACCGTTAGAAGGACAAGACATAATAGAGGCAAGTTAGGATAAAAGTCATTTGGAAACTTCTACACAAGGATGGAGGAAAGGAATACACAAAAATAACAAAAATACAACAAACATAGAATGTGGAGGATAAAGAAGAAGGGAGAAAGGAGAACACAGAAGAGCAAAGAGGATCAAAGCAAGTTGAAAATTAGAAGCCTCTTCTTCTTCAATTACATCCATTATGGAGTTTTTGTAGTAGAAAAATTAGATAACACCTATTGTAACTCCACAAATTCTACAGTTTTTAGTGATAGAAGGGCAATTAAATCTAGCTAGAATATCTCCTTTATAGAAGTTATAGTTAGGAGATGTCTTCCACTCCTTAGCAAGAGCAAAACTTTTGAAACATGTAGAGGGAAGTGAATTGCTTTAGGAGGTAGTGAACACATTGGCAAAGGAGATGTCAGAGACACCAAGGGATACTACTTTACCATTACCAAAGCAATTGAAATAGTTGACACAAGGATTTAAGGAGTATTTTAGCCAACTAGAGAAGAAAATCACAAAGCAACTCAACAAGAATAGGTTGGAGGAGATGTTGAATAAATGTGCCAAGGCACACACACTCAATTAGAAAAACAAATAATTAATATACAATAGAACATTATAGAGGAAACCATTCTTTACCAGTTTTGTTTACAATGGCCATAGTCCACTGATGCAATAAAAGACCAGATGGATACTCTAGAATTACAAATAATAAAATTTGCAGCCTAGTATAATCCTCTAACTGATAAGGATGGAGTAATAAGGGCACAGGTAGAGACACTCCATAATCAGCATCAACAACTTTAGGACCAAAGAGATAAAATAAGGAATCAAATAAAATAGTTAAGGGAAGTTCTCAACCTAAGATTGGCAATTTGACTAGAAGTTTTGCAGAAGCTAAGTAGACTACAAAAACAATATAGATACCGAAAACTATAAGTGAAGTAGAGGACACATAGATCAAGATAAAAGGACAAATAATAATGTTGTCTAAGAAGAGAAATAATTGGATAACTTTTTGGCATAGTTGAAGCATATCTACAAGAACATCCTACCTAGTAGCTAATTTTGCATGTCATGAGGACAAGACATAGTTTTGAAGGGGGATGATGTTAGCAAGATATAGGGCATGGAGTAAAGTCGACTGGAAGCTGGTGCACACATCATGTAGAGGCTAGAATCCAACATAAGATGCTAAAGGACACTTCCCTATATGTAATAGATACAATATATACATAGGATAAATAAGATAGAAATAGATATAATAAGATAAGAGCGATAGAAGAAGTCTAATCATGCATGTATGTAGGATGAGGAGGCAGAGACTTAGACCTGCTGGATAATGAATGTATGATTGATTGTTGCTTATATATATATGGAGATATGTTGGTACTAAATAATTCTTTAGTATCTTATTGTTATGATACGTTTGTCATGATCTGCATACGCTATTCTTTGTATCATGCTATCAATCTCTAACTACTTGATCGGGGTATAAATTGACTACAAAGACTTGATTGAGGGCTAGATCTCTGGATTGGTATACCTCCCCATTTCTTACCAACACCTTGTATTGAGCACCCTCTCTATTACACAAGTAGAGCTTGTGAATCTAGAGCACTCTGAGAGTCTTGATCCTGACCACCCCTATATTCCAAACCTAAATAGTATTCCAATCAAGAATATGATTAAACCCATACACATACTTTTTCAAATAAGAAACATGGAAGATAGTGTGCATATGAGCAAGAGCAGGTGATAGAGAAATTTTGTAGGTACCTAGGATTACTTCTAGAACCTCAAAATCACCCACATATCTAGGTGATAGTTTGGTTGATTTTCAAAACTTAATCAAACTCTTTTTGGGTTTGACTCTTAAATGTACTTTATTAACAATAGAAAATTATTGGGGAGTACGCTTGGCATCAGCATAACTCTTTTTACTATCATTTTATTTTGTTATTTTGTTCTTGATTATTTGTACTTGCTCCTCCACTTCTATTAGCATTCTTTGCCCAAGTCTAATCCTATCTTCTAGTGTTTTCCAACTTATAGGAGTTTAGCACTTCCTACCATACAATGCTTCAAAAGGAGCTATTTTAATAGAAGAATGATAAGATTTATTATAAGAAAATTTAACTAATGGAATGTAATCCTCCCACTTGTATTGCTGATCCATACAATACATCCTCAACAAATCTTCAAATGGTTAACTCTTTCAGTTTGTCCATATATTTCTGGATGGTAGTTAAAATTATATTCAACTGAGTTCCTAGTGTTGAAAACAAGATTTTCCAAAACCTCAAAGTCATCCATGGATCTCTATTTGAGATTATTTTCTCATGAACTCCATTAAATTTAAGAAATTCTTGCACAGATCTTCTTGCTAGAATAGGTACTCCATCTGTAAGGTTTCCTAGAATGAAATCAGCTACTTTTGTAAGCTTATCCACTACTAATAGGATTGTATCATGGTGGTTTCTAGACATATGTAAGCCTTGGACAAAATCCATGCTAATGACCTGCCATTTCCATCCTAATATGTCATGAGGGTATAAGAACTCTACTAAATCTTGTGTTCAACCTTAACTCTTTGACATTCTAAGCACCTCACTACAAAACTTGCAGCATCTTGCTTCATACCTTTCTAGAAATAGAGTGTCTTTAAATCCAATAACAATTTTGTCACTCCTAGATGTCCTAAATATGGAGCACAATGTGCTTCCTTCAACACAACATTTCTTAAATTACCCTGATCTGGTACATATATTCTATCTTTATATCTCATCAATCCGTCTGACTCAAATAGATACCCTTCATACCTAGTATCTTGAGGATTTTTTGACAGTGCATTTTTGACTTGTTTATAAAATTAATCTTCTAAAGAATTTATCATCACTTTCTCATGAAAAGTTGAATGAATCATATCCATAGTCGTAACATGTCTTCTATGATTGAGAGCTTCAACCACCTGATTTTCTTTCCCTTTTATGAAACTTATGTCAAAGTAGTAATCTGATAATAGTTCCAACCATTGTCTTTATCATGCATTGAGGTTTGGATGATTGAAGACATACTTAAGTCCTTGATTATCTGACTTAAGTTGAAAGTGTTTACTCATCAGCTAATGTCTCCACACTTGTAGGGAATGCATAATTATAACTAATTCTAAATCATACAAGGCATAATTCAACTCATATAGCTATCATTTTTTGGATTCATATTCTACAAATTTTCCTTCTTCCATAAGCATACCACCCAGTCCTTCACCTAAAGCATCTATAACCACAAAATGACCTTCTAGATCTGGTACTCTAAGAATTGGGTAGAAGTCATTTTTTGTTTGAGAATAGGGAAATATTCCTCACACTTTTCCATCCATTCAAACCTTTTTCCTTTCTTCTAGAGTGTAGTAATATGGTTTACAATTTTAGAAAAGTTTAGGACAAGCTTTCTGTAATATCCAGCTAATACTATAAAATTGTGCACTTCATGCACCTTTTTGGGTCATGGCCACTCCACAATTACTTTTATCTTCGAGGGATCTACTACAATCCCCTCAATGGAGATGATATGTCCTAGAAGTAATATACTTCTCTTTGGAAGAAAGTACACTATGACAATTTTCCATATAACTTATGTTCTCTCTGCTGTTGCAAAACAATTCTCAAATGTCACACATGCTCCTCCTCATTCCTAGAGTATATCGAAATATCATAAAAAAGATAAGGACAAACTTTTCTAAATAGTCCCTAAAGACACTATTCATAAGATTCATAAATGCAAAAGGTGCATAAATCAAACCAAAAGGTAAGACTGTAAATTCATCATGCCCATATCTTATTTTGAAAGTTGTTTTATGAATATTTTCATCCTTAATCCTCAAATCAATTTTCAAAAATACCGTTGCACTCCACGCATCTGATCAAAAATATCATTAGTACGAGGTAAAAGGGTATTTATTCTTTATCATTGCTTTGTTTAGCATATGATAATCAATACATAAGCATAGTGTTCCATCCATTTTCTTAACAAAAATAATTGGTGCTCCCTAGGGTAATACACTGGGTCAAATTCACCCTTTAGCAAAAAAATCTTGTAACTGGTCTTTCAGTTCCATCAATTCAGTGGTAGTCATATCATAGGGTGCCTTAGATACTAGTTCAGAGCTTGGTATAATGTCTATTGAGAAATCAACCGCTCTCTTAGGTGGTAAAACTAGCTATTCATTAGGAAATACATCTTGAAAATCGTAGAGAAAAGGGTAGTCTTGTATTGATGATTCTTTAGTTTCGTCTACTTCGTCCATCTTTACTGCAAAAAGTTAACATCATTTCCATTTATCTCTTTTGATATGCATTGCCAAAACTTGTCTAATTTTAATCTTTTGTTTGACATCCTAAATTGACACTGGATTTCCTAAGTCATCCAAACATTTGACTCTTTTATCAAAACAATCTACCTTGGATCTATGGCACCACAACCAATTCATTTCTAGAATAACATCATAGGATCCCATTGGGGCAACATACAGACCTTAACTTTTATTGAGAACAAGGGTAATATTATTTCATCCTCAAGCAAGCACTACTCTATCTGAGCTTTTGACTGGTTTGCATGCTCAATAGACCAAGAATTTGCCATATAACCAAATCGTCTAGGAATTCTACTTAATAATCTAGGTGTTACAAAACTTTTAGTAGCACCTATATCTATTAAAATAGAAATTCCTATTCCAAATAAAATACATGTAGTTTCAATAGGTGTGATCTGATATTCTACTTGACGATTGTCCACAACTACATGAATTATCTGTTGCAAAGATGTCTATTGAGAGAGTAGAGAATAATTCTAGAACTCATTTCCTTGACCTTTATTTAGACATTGATTGGCATAGTGATCCCCCCACAAGTGAAATAGCCACTAGGATGTCCTTTCTTCTCAGTTTTGTGATCATTCTTAGTTCCATTTTTCTTCTTGAAATCATTATCTCTCTTTCCATTCTGAGATTCATTCTTGTTTTTCTTAGATCCTTTCTCATTGGATTTTGGTTTATAATCTTGATTCTAGTTCTTCTTCTTCTTAAAGATGGCTAAGATTTAGAACAACCAAATTTCTTTCAAAACTTTTCTCAATAAGATGAAATGGACTTGAGCTTTTGTTCTTGTTTGATTTCTTTATCAAACACTTGATCCATGGTTTTTGGACCATGAACATCCACTTCTCCATGCCTATCTGAGCATTCAAGCTCATGATGAATTTCCTTATTCAAAAATGTTCATCATGATAGTATTAAGGAACATACTTTAGGAGCCTAGTGAATTTCTCCTAATACTCCTTACTGTCATTTCTCCTTGACGTAAGTTATGAAAGATAGCTAATTTTTTATTGAAATATAATTAAGGTAACCATCTTTGTCTAAAGATCACCTCAAATTGATCCCATGTCACTATTAGGGATCTCAATTCTCACCCCATCTTCTTGTTCATCCACTAAGTGGACGCTTCACCAGCCAATTGATAGGCTCCAGGAACTACCTTAGTTATTATGAAAAATTCCTTATTTCAGAATAGTTCTCCATGTCAGTGATCCATGCTTCTACTCCATCTCCTAATACTATTCTATAAAACTTTGGTGAAGTAATTTTTTTTCATATATTTTTCCAACTCATTGGTCAACTATGTCCTTAAATATTCTGGTCATAGATGTTCTTGATTTTTAGGGTTTTCCTCAGAATCATCCTACCCTTCATGGAAATTGTTCTCTTGATCTTTTTCCTCACTAACCTCTTGGTTATCTACCCCTCTTACTGCCTTCTCTAAGGATCCTAACCTTTCCTTGGTTTCATTCTAAAGATCAAGGATTTGGTTCAACTTAGCTGTAGGAACCTCCCTAGCTAGACCAAAACCATCTTGATTGCCTCTAGGGTTTGTTCTCATTAGAACCATATTGCACTTGGTGACTCATTGTGGTTCATTAGTTCTAGGTTTTGATGTGTTTATATGTGAACTTATAGAATATAAACATTACATCATTTGAAACATACATAAAAACTAGAAATTCAAAATTCCACACAAAAGATCAACATACTTCATTACCAAGGGAAAAATGTTTTTTTTTAATACGCTTCAGTGGATTTATACATCCTTATTTAAATAATGTCTAATAGGATTTTTAAGGTTTACAAATCACTATAAGATAGAGGAACCTCCTTAGGTTCTTCTTCTCTATCAGAATCTAATAATACAAACGTAGAGGTGGGATGTACACACAGGTAATCCCCTATCACCTCTTTGTTTAAAATTGGAACATTTCACCCACACCCAAAAGGAATGTTATGATTTTCCAAAGACTTAGTTGGCCTAATCTCAAAGGTAATTTTCTCAATAGTTGGAGGTTTCAAACATTTTTCTCTCTCTAGTTTGATTCATTCAAGAGAGTTGGTCAAAATTTTGAAATGAGAGAGCCATGCCTCCCCTTCACAAGTCAAACTTGTTTTACTTTTTTTTTAGTTTAGGATCTCTTAATTTTCCTAGTCTTTCCACTCTTTTCTTCGATTTTGACCTTCCCATTTTTGCATTCAAAGAACAACATCAAGGTTATGTTTACTAAAAACAATGTTATCTAGGTTTTAAAACTTCTTGCAATGTAGGTTCATAGGATTGAGTGTTATAATCATTCTCTTATACCACATGTAACGAACCACTGAAAGTTATCTAAACTTACTAAAAAATTTCTAAGATGAAACTACACATATTTGTTTTAATAAAGCATAAGTAAATCTTAAATACCATAAATAAGATTCATAATGAAAATTTTCCCAATTCATGTACATCATTTACAAAATAAATAAATAAATTGACATACATAAAGTACATATTACAAGATTGTATCTGCATCGTGATGCTATTTTTACAATTTTCCAAGTTTGTAATGATATATAAATCATATGAAATACAAGTGATGTCTCTGATTATCCAAGTCTTTAGAAATCTTCAACTACATGAGGGAGATGATCACCTGAGCACTTTTCCTCTAACCATAGACCAATAGTTCCCCACACACCTTCCATCTGGAAGTGGCCCTACCCTTCACAAGAGTAGCAGATTAAGGGAATCAACAAGATCTATTTTGCCATCTGAGAACTAATGTGTATATGATTTAAAAATAATCAATCGTATGCCTCTAGAATCCCTCTAGCTAGGTGTTGTCTCACATATTTGTACCCTTGCTAAGTTGTAAAACTTAAGCAATCTAGAGAAACATGGGATCTTTCTAGGTCTGTGGGTTATCTATAATGGAAAGAACATCAAGAGAAGGTTGGCTTCCTATCTAGTATCACCTAAAAATACTGAGTTTGCTAAGGAAAAGGGGAAGAAGGATTGCATAAAATGAAATCTATTATCTAAGGTGATGCACCAAATTGATTCAAAGAAACTTTCAAAGAACTAAGAAAGATGCACAGAATGACTAGATACAACCAATAAACATACACAGACCAAGTTGATTTTAATAGAGATGAGGAGCAAGAGATGATTAGAAGGAATTAAACATTCACAAACACATCATCCTCAGATCAAACAGAGTCAAAATAGCATGAAAAGGTCCAATAACCAGCATGTATCTATTCAAAAGGTAAGGTTACAATAGAGAAAAGCTCTATTTAGAAAACAGAACCATATATTGCATAAAACTCCCAATGTCCAACCTTTTTTACATCCCTTAATGAACTATATATAGCATTTTCAAAAAAAACCTAAATCGATTACAATACAAAATAGAGACTCTGCTCTGTCCAAAAATATCTTCCTTAGAAGGGACACCCAACTGTAAGAAGTAATGGCATCAAAAAAATCTGGAACTGGGCAGATAGAAGATATTTATGAGTCTTCAATGTAGGCTGCATAATCATCGATTTGCAGCAATGAATACATCAAAGAACTAAGTCTGTACATGTCACTGTGGTCACTAAGATGTCTAATAGATTCAACATGCAAAGCCAGATCCAATTTTTTGAAAGTGGAAGAAACCCCCCCCAAAAAAAAGCTCGCCAAATGAAAGAGGAGGTAAAAACATGCACTTTTGCCTTTTACAGCATGCAGAAATTTGCTAAAATGGAGGAGATACGGGCTGTCAAAGTTGCAGTCAACTGTGTGTATATATCGCTTTGCATCTGTGGCCTGAAAAACTAATAGATCTACCCTGACACATGGCAACATCTGATTGGTCACTGAGTCGATCGCTGAGAAATACATCCTCCATCGGCCATCAGAAAGATTGTGAAACGAGCCATCGATGCATGCGGTTTGGCCAATGAACTTTCTGTGTGACCCCTTGTATATTGGATTGCATATGTAAATATACAATCTAAAATACATATAATGCACGGAACTCAAATGACTATCCACTAAATTTGATCCCTGGGTCATGTACTAATTGCATGTTTCCACCTTGTATATTGCCTTTGTATGTAGAATATACAAGGCCAAATATACAATCAAAATTCATACAATGCACGGAACTCAAATGACTATCTGCTGAATTTGATCCTCGAGTCATGTCCTAACTGCATGTTTCCACCTTGTATATTTCCTTTGTATGTTGAATATACAAGGCCAAATATACAATCAAAATTCATACAATGGCATGTGCCTATAGTGGACCCCACCATTTGTATCTCACTTGCATGTTGACTTTGCATAAGACTCTTTGCATCTTTGTCTTTGTAAATGGCATTGTATATGCAAATATACAATCTGGATAAACATGCAATGCTCCTTGTATGTGGACTTTGCATCCTTTAGATGTATCTTGCCTATGAAAACCCCTTGCATGTGTGCCTTGCATCTTTTCCTTGTATATCGCATTGTATATGTGAATATACAATGGTGATATACATACAACTGCCTGTGCCTTTACCTTGTTTCCTCTTGTATGTACTATTGCCAATGTACATTGCAAAATGTACATTCATCCTTGTATGTTTGACTTGTCTTCCTTCTTCTTTGCATATCGACAATGTACATTCACTCTTGCATATGAGTTTTTGCATGTATGTCGGCCTTGTATCTTTAGCCTTGCATGTGACCATTTGTATATCACAAATGTATGTGCATATACAAACAACTGTAGCCGATGCACAACCTTTGCATATTGGCCTTGCATGTTGGACTTGTATGTTGGCAATATACATTCCACTGTACATTCTCACTTGTGTGTCAACCTTGTATGTTTGTCGATTGCATGTAGGCCTTTGCATATTGCGAATGTATGTTCCAAAAATACAATGGAAAAAAATACAAGCAACTGTTTCCTTTGCATAGGCCAACATATAAGGTGGAAATGTATATACGAATATACATTCAAAAATGCATATTGAAATACAACCATGAAACTAAGAAATCCCAGCGATAGAAAATACTTGAAGCTAAAAGATTTTTGGGGTTTTCTAGGTTTTTTGCAAAGACTCGCCAAGCGAGATCTTGGGAAATTTGGCTAGGCAGAGCATGAGTAATTGAAGGATTTACACCTTGTATGGTCATTTTCTAAAGGATTTTCAAGGAAAATACAATGTGAACTATTTGGCTCTATATAGAGGAAAATAGGTCAACAATTTGGTGACCTCTATGGGATGTTTACCTGCTAAACAAATGATCAATGGCCTTAAGCCTCCATTGGGATGGAGTCATATAGAGACTCAAAAATAAAACCTTGACAAACAAACTTGACCTTAGGAACTCAGCATAACAACAACGAAGAACACCTAGAAGGCCAAAACCAAAACAAAATGCTAAAAATAACCCAGCTAACTGTGCTAGGTAGTACCTAGGGAAAAACAATAAGGGAATCTAAACTATTGTGCAGCAGCACTTTTTGAAAGCAAGAAACCTAAAACTGAAATAAAACCTACTCTAATCCTAAACTAACCAGTCAGAGGTGGCCTTAAACAAAGCCATTAATTGGTTCTTGAAAGTAACTGCCCCTCCTCAACAATTTACAATATATCGCATGCTCATAAGTAGCCTCAAGGAGGTGGACAATTGACAAAAGTATTATCAACTGCTGGAATGAGCTTTGGAGAAGGAAAACAAGTCCACCTACCTCATGATTTTGATCATGCTTGTTGCTGTTCTGAGGCATATAAGTAGATTGGACATGTTGCTCCTTAGTTTCAATCCTCTCATCAGGTACGAGCATGACTGATAACACCTTGTTAGGCTTGACTTGAGCTAGATGTCTGATAGGACATCCATTTGAACTAATGAACTTCACTCTCTCTTTGCTGGCTTCTTTCTCATGTATTACCGATTCCTCATCTTCCTAATTGGAATGCCCCATTTACAGTGTAAGATTTCCTTCCTCCAAACATGTTGTTTTACCCTCTATCTCAACCTTAATCTGATGTGGAAGAGTTGGTTTACATGAATGTAATGAAGGAATGCTTGCCTCTTTGATCTGAACAGGCTAATTTCATGTTGCTAGCTCATATGATGCTAGCTTATCATTGATGTAAAAGAAAAAAACCTCAATGATCCCTGAAAACATGTTCTCATCTAACTCATGGCTTTGCATTAAATCTAGATGAGCTTTATCATTCTCATGAAACATCCTTTCCTCATGTTCATTTTCATCTTTCAACTGCTCTAAGACTTGATTATCACATTGATTGTCTTTTGTCAACAACTCATCAGATTGTTTAATCTTTCCCTGCTCATTCAACTCAATAAAAGAAGGGAGTTCATCAAATACAAACATGAAATCATTTCTTTTGATATCTTTTTCAAACTTCTCAACTTGTTGTCTTGATTGATCATGTTCATTTTCTTCCTGCAAGATGCCTAATTTTTCCTCTTCTTTATCACATATAGGCTCATGAGCAACAGGTTCTTTTATCTCAGGAAACTCATTCTTTTGTCCACTAAACTAGCTATCTTGATAGACAATAGGTCCACCTAGACAAAGACGGATAGTAAAAGGACAGGAAGGCTGATTCAACATGGAAACCTGAGGAATTAGCTTGGTCTCTTGCAGACATATAGGTTGTTCTTGTTCAAATATAGGTTCTTTCAGTGGATGAGACTCTCTAAAACTTGGAATATTCAATTTAGGAGACTTAGGAGACTCACCTTGCTTGAATCTTGGTATTCTAAACTAGGAAACCTCTTCTTCAAAGAATGGATTTGGAAAAGAAACAGTTGATTGAGTTTCCAACCTTTGAAATGGAGCGAACAAAAACCTCTTTTGCTCTTCCTCTGCTATCCGGATGCTAGAGCATGGTTTTGTTTGTATGTTTGGTGGAGGGTCTTCATAGGGTGAAAAAGATGGCCCTTTCCAACTTGGAACCTTAAAGGTAGAAGGCTGCCTGAAACTTGGAATTTCAAACATTGGAGAAGGTCCATTGGTAGGCTCAACTTGATCGATAGTGTGGATTTGGATGAGATTAGGAAGAGGAGAAGGGTTTTGGACCTTAGGTTCTCAAACCTGAGCTATTAATTGCCTTATTTAGTCTTCCTGGGCAGCAATCTGCCTACTCAAGCATTCCTCTTCATACATTCGTGCCTCCACCTCTCTCTGATGAATATGAGCTTGATAAGCAAGCTCCTCCTGCTGCATACTATACCCCTGCTACAACTCAAACTGTTGTTGCTGCTTGATCTCACCTAGCTGCTGAGTCCAGTCCATCAATATGCTTTGATATCACCAATCTCCAAGTTGTACAAATTTTGAGATTGACTGTAGTGATAAGCGTGCTGGTCTGGCATGAAGTTATTTTCTCGAGGGTGATTTTGAGTAGACATAGACTGAAATGAAGTCTGAGCAAGGGTGGGTGGGTGGTAAGCATGTTGGATCTGCTGGGTACTTGCAATCACAGGGCTATTTTGGAAAAAACCAGTAGCATGATTACTTAGATATGGCTGATAAGAAGAGGTATGAGTAGGATCTTCATGGAATGGAGGGTTATAAGGCATATTCCCATGAAACAGAGACATGCCTATCACTCAAAAAGCTAGAAAATCATAATAGAGTACATTTTCTTGATTAAAATTTGAATCATACCAACACTTGAACTGCTGAAACCAATAGATAATCTCTCTAGAGTCGCTAGGTGTGTAAAGAAAATACCTCCAAAAGGCTGAAACTACTGCTATACACACCAAACAACAGTAACAAAAAGTATAAACTAGACTGAGAAATCTGTTTCATTATCCCACCAAGCGTGCCAAAAACTGTTGTCTCACATATTTGCACCCTTGCTAAGTTGTTAAACTTAAGCAATCTAGAGAAACATGGGATCTTTCTAGGTCTGTGGGTTACCTATAATGGAAAGAACCTCCGGAGAAGGCTAGCTTCCTATCTGGTATCTGTAGTGCCCCTCAACTTATCGTCTTTTGGACTGATGTTTGCTTAGTAGTACTGGACATTTTGACAGTATTTTTAGATCGTTGATGATGGATTTCTAGTTATTTTGCTATTTTAGTATGAACCTAATTGTTATGATAACAGATGTCGATGTTGGATTATGTCATTTTATGCTTTACGATTTGATAAATGAACTGGATGTTTTAGATGCTTTGATGTTATTCACTATACGGGATTGCAAGTTAGTCGATCATTTTATGTTGTAGACTAGTAATCTGATACCTTGTTCAATATAGTTGATTGTTATTTATAAACATGAATGGAACAGTGTTGTATTACTCGTTCTCGAGTACCCTACACTACTGCGATTTCCATTCACGATAGGACTGCATGTGATGTATATGTATATCTTGTTATGGTTAACTGTGCGTTGCTGCAAGATGCAGGTACTAGGCATCGACTTCACCTGATTACAGGTCTGAGCATGCCTTCGCCAATGGATTAGTTGGTTGGAGTTAACGTGAGGTCCCTAGTCAGTGTCCTTCTTCATCAGTTTACCCTTGTGGTTATTGGTTGTCATTCGCTCATGTCTTGTTGTCAGGTAATATTGTATCTTGGAGTCTAATGAGTTCTGCAGGTGTCTAAGTATGTGTGGTAATGTTGTGCTTTAATTAAAATCATTCTACAGAAGAGTATAAATGTTGTTAAATGGGCAAAATGTCGTTAGTTGTTGATTATAGTTATAAATAAATTATTATTTTATTAGAAGTGTTGTTGTTAAATGAAGTTGTAAGAAGTTTGTATTATTCGATATAATATTATTTATAATAAATATTTAAATAAATAAATAGATGTAATCACGCTTGTAAATTGTGATTCACAACTTAATTAATAAGATAAATTAAAGTATAGTACAAAATTATAGTTTGTCGAAATAGTACTATTCTATTTATAACAATATTTTGGGGTCGGCTATAAAGAAAAATAATAATAAAATAAAATATTTAATAATTAGGATCTTTAAATTAAATAAAAATATATATTCTTTTAAAAAGGAGTTATGCATGGGATCGCGTGCCAAGCCCTTGGCAGAGGAGAGAGGCTGTGTTATAAAAGAGCTGTAGGGGCATCAAGGACAGGATCACAGGTGAAAGGAAAGAAGCAGCTTGGAACTGCAACGATTGGAGTAGGTTCGTCGAGTTGATTTGTGAAACCAGGTTCCGTCAAATGCCTTATCTCTGAACTTCATTTTGAATCTGCAAATGTGGTTATAGTTTATTTGATTCCAAATAGTTCTGTAAACTGTCCTCTCTGTGTGTAACAGCATCTTCTCTTAGGGTTTAAATACTTCATTTCTGCTCAAGGATTCCCTAAGTTAATTGTTTTCCTTCCACTGGTTGTCGAATCATTCTGTATGCACTCTCAGACCGGCGTAATCTTGGTAGGGTTTGTAGATGTAAAGGACACCTCGATAGAATTGCCGTAAATTGCTGTTGGCTACAGCTAGTCGTCCCTAGGATCAGATTAATGTTTTTCATGTATCTTTCTCTGTGTTAAGCTGGAAACTGGTTTGGAAACTATAGATGGACCTATTTTAGGTTTTCTTCCCATGATAACGAGTTTTCCTCCCATGATAACCAGTTTTCTAGTGAGAGCCAAGTAAAGCAATACACGGACTGTTTTATTGCAAAATAATTTGAGAGCGATAAAGAAAAAGGCGATGGAAGAAGATCGGAGAAAAATATGTATGAATATGTATTGTGGGGGTAAGAGAGACCAGCAGATGGAGAAACGGATGGATTCTTTCATCTGGTGAGCTGCCAAGTCTATGCAATGTTTGTGGGACAGTATATAAAAAGGGTAACTTCTGTAAGGCTTTTCATGGAAGTGAAGATGGCTGGAACCATTGCCAATTCTGCAATGAACCTATTCATTGTGGGTGCATTGCATCTGGAATTTTTGTTGTAGCCCCTGACAATGGAGGGTTTAAATGCAGAAACTGTGCATTCACGCCTAATGATGTGCACCAAGATAAAACCAGTATTGGCGGCGACATGGCAGTTTGTCAACAGCTCTCAGGCAAATCAAGCGATACTGATGGAGATCCATGGGAAATTATTGAGGCAGACGAAACAGACAGTGACACTGATGACAATTTACCCAACATATATATGGTTGATGGCATTAGGATCAAAGCTTATAAACGCCATCCAGTGTTTCCCGGACAGATGATGATGACGATGAGTATGAGAAAGAAAGAAGATGAGGAAGAAGAAGGGGATAATGTTCTCGCAGGCATTCAATCAGATGAGGGAGATAAAGGGGATAATGATCTGACAGGCATTGTAGGGGTGCAATCAGATCCTCCTGCAACAACAAAGCATGGGAGGCATCAGGATGGGTGTCGATGTGTTGTGTGTACACAGCATCCCAGGGGAAACCCACATCCTCAAAACTGTGAATGCCGGGGTTGTGCAATTTATCTTAAGCGTAGAGAGACCACACTGAGATGATGATCGCAGAAGAAGAACGTTGCAACTGCATCCACATCTAAGAGAGGGCATCCCAAAAACATGGTTTAAATTTCTCTTGCCTTCCCTCTGATTTGTTCCTTCGTTTGACTTTGTTATTGGAATCATTGATGCTTATATTTTGAAGCATGGTTTCTTACCCAAAGCTTGGCTTCACGATCTCCTAGAAAGAACTTTGTTTTCTCATTTGGTTTTCACAGACTAAGTTAGGTTTTGGCTTTAATTGACCTTTAAATCAAATAATGGTGACTGGGAATTTATATACTCTTATACTTTTCCCATTTATACATTAGATGAATATTTAGATTTGATAGTAAAAATATTAGGCCTTTTCTTTCTCAACGCGTGCAGCTGTCGTTACTCCACCACAAGCCCCTCCTCCTGGTAATATCTCTTATTCCTATACCCAGCCAGACTCAACTGGAAATATATCAATTTAATACAACTATTTTAAACTAATAACTGGTAATTAGTTTCTGGTTTTTTTTACTTGGAGTTAGAACCCAAGTTCAATCCAAGGCCAGGCTTTTATTCAGATGTCAATGGCAAGCTTTCAACCCAGGTTTCCCTAGGACCGGCAGAGAAAGATTGGAAGCATTTTCTTTTGAGATAGTAACTACACTTGTATTAGGCATTCTTCATCACAATTATAATCTGCTTGGTGTGCCATTTACTAATCTGCATGTTCTTCCATTTCTAATGATTATCTTTCTCAAACCTGAGTTGTAGTGCGAATGCCTTCTGATAACTATAGCCTACAGTGTGCAAATTCCCGTAGACAGTTGACTGGGGTATTACAATGGGTTCTATATATGATTAGGTTTTCGGACAATCATTCTTGTACAAATAGCAATGTATCCGGTGAACAGGATCTATCGCTGCACCAGGAAATTTGAATTTGTATTGTGTAAACTGCCCAAGACCATCTCTAGAAACCATTGCTGTTACGTAGCGTTCTTCCAGATTTTAGTTCAGTAGAACGGGGCTTGAAACTTTCTGTACTGTGTCTAGAGCAGTAAGGAGATCAACTCAGCAAGAACAGTGATAAATGGTTAGCATTCTGTGATCATAGTTGCAAGCAAGACTAAACCATATAACCTTCTGTCAAATCATTAAAATTTGAAATGTTAATCATACCTTTATGTTGGAAATCTGCACAACTGTAGAAAGAGTCATTTTGGCTTGGAAATAAGAAATTACTGTTAGAAGCCAACTCCAGTTTGTCTTTTCTAGATTTTCACTGTCTTTTGTGATCATTACTATTTGTTAGAAAATGAGCAAACGATTTATGTGGATACCGTCAACGCAATAAGTTTGCAAGTTTAGTGATCATAGTCGAAAGTCGTCGGAACGGATGCATATCATTCACGTCAGTGGTAAAACAGTCAATAGCAATTTTACATCTCAGTAGTAAAATATCCCAAGTTGTTTGCATAGGGCGCATTTACGATCGTTCTCTTGAGAAATTATATCACCACGGATAAGATCAATTTCAGAAACATCTTCAAATCATCATAAAAGAATCCATTTGGTTGAGCTCATTAGAATGTCTGATAGACCATATGAAGGATAACAAACATTTCGTGATTGAACTCTTCTCGTGTAATTACCGTTCAGTCGTAAGATATCTCCCCTAGCATTATTATCCTTAATAGAATAAAGTTAATTGGACAAGATTGAAGGAAAGTATATAAAGATCGTATCGTTATGGAAGTGTCGAATGGTAAACAGGAATTAAGTGGTTCTTTTATCAATTATTGTAATGATTTAGTTAATCAATTTATTTATCTCTTGAAGTAAAATAAAGATTAGTTGGAGATTTAGTTGCAAGGTATTAATTTAATTGTTGTAATATAATGTTGGTTTTATTTCAGAAGCTGTTTGCATTAAACTAAGAATGAATTGTAGTATTTCATCTCCTGAATTTGAATTGAATTGATTGAGTGTTGTATTGAGTCGTATTGAGGTTGTTCAAACTTGTGTTCTAGAGGCTAAGTTGTCGTTGTTAAGTATTTGCAACTTGTGTATTGTTGTTTTTGTAATTATGATGTAATAGCGTTTATGTGTATCAAACAAAGTATAAAGTATAATGAGGTACTGTCACGGTTGAATGTTGTGTCTTGTAAAGTAATAATCTCAGGATGAGATATCCAAACCTCTTGTGATCTTATTGTACCATTTTGTCGTAAGGAGAGACCTGAAATCTGTAAAAGGATTAAGTATTGCAATGTTAAAAGTGTTGGATAACAATTGATGTTATGATTCTATTTTTGATGCAAGAGGGTTTATGCCTTGCAATGTACTTATTTGTGTATTGTTATAAGTCTTGTATGATGTTAAGGTTACTAGGTGTTAGAAAGGAGAGTGGCTTTCAATGTGGGGCTGGCGCCCAAAGTGGTAGTCAGGATAACCCGTTGGAAGTAGATTAATCAAGTGATAACCTAAAATTAACTAGGGGGATAAGGGTAGATTTCACATTAATAAGATTATTGGATTCCTCTCCCATCACCTGTAGTGCTTGTTTAGACTAAGGATGGGTAGAGAAGGCCTGGTCGGCATGATTGACTTCCTTGTCCTCATGAAAGGAAGGTCGATTCCGCATGTGTCACCCTATGGGGCCGGCGCCTAGTGAGAGGCTGTCAGGATAACCATAGATGGGGGCTGGCGCCTAGTGAGAGGCTGTCAGGATAACCCATGTTAGGACCGTGCGATGACACTCTCCCTACTACAACCTAGCATCCCTTGTTCGGTCTCTCCTCATTTGTTTTGTGTCGCCTCTGGAAGTGAAGTGAAAGTTAAGTTAAGTTATGTTGTGTTGTATTGATATTGCCATGTGTTGTATTAGCGTTTGGTCGTCCTTTGTTCTTGTTTGTCTTTCGTCTACCTGACTGTCAGTGGTTTGGGACCTCATGTTAACTCCTAGCTCGGGGGGTGGACCTTAGGGTTCCACATGGTCGGGTGGAAGAGCTATTTTATCCATTGGTTACTCTTGTCAAGATCATATGCAGAAAGGATTCATTCCAGTTGTACTTGTTCCAATGATGATGATGTAAGTGCATAACCTTGTACCAGATTTGTGTAACAGAACATTCTTTATGTATGTAACTTTTGATGTAGACTAAATGGTAATGTAATGATGTCATGATGTACTTATATGAAAGCATTTCAGTTATGTATTTAATCATGCAGATTCCGTTATTGGACAATTTGCAATGAATGTGAATAAGTTATTTATTTGAGCATGGTTTTGGATCCGTTACTGATGGATATTAAATTATGTTAGTTGATTTGTTAAGTGATGCAGCCTTGGACCCTTAGAGAATATGTCATAATTAGTTGTGTTAACGTTACTTAATCATTTTTTAAAAAAAATTCATGTTTCATATTGCATTAGTGTGTATTCTTTTAGGCGTTCAAGGCGGGCGTTACATCTGGTATCAGAGCCAAGTTACTAACATTGGGTACTCTGGGTTTATAATCAGCCCATTAAGCTATGCTAGTTGCTTAAACTCTGAAGGACATATTCATTCGTAGTCCTTGCCTAGCAACCTGAAGATGTTAAGTGGCACGTGGAATTGGCCTCTAGATCTAGGGTATCAGTAGACTCTCTTGTGTATGGTTGCGAGTTGAGGATAGGACCTTTATTTACCATAGCGGATCTTCGCATTATACCATTAGGATCCTATGACATAGTGTTGGGAATGGATTGGTTGGATGCTCATCGAGCGATGATAGACTGTCGCCACAAATTAGTAAGGTGCGTTGTTGATTCGGGCAAAGAAGTAGAAGTGCTTGGGATTCAGAGGCCCATCTCCTTGCGCATGATTTCTGCTATGCAATTGAAGAGATGGTTGCGTCAAGGATGCAAGTTGTTTGCTGTAACAGTTAATGATTTAGATTTTGGAGAAAATAGGGAGACATCCCTTGACGATCATCCTATTCTCAAGGAGTATGAAGATGTCTTTCCTAGCGAGATTCCAGGTATGCCACCGAAGCGGGATATTGATTTCAAGATAGACCTTGTTCCTGGAGCAGAACCTATCTCACGAGCTCCATATCGGATGACTACTCAGGAGCTTAAGGAGCTTCGCTTGCAGCTAGAAGAGTTATTAGCGAAGGGATTCATTCATCCAAGTGTCTCTCCATGGGGAGCACCTGTGATTTTTGTGATGAAAAAGGATGGATCTCTGCGTTTGTGCATCGACTATCGATAGCTTAATAAGGTGACTGTGAAGAACAGGTACCCATTGCCATGAATTGATGATCTCTTTGATCAGATCAAGGGAGCTAAGGTGTTCTCCAAGATAGACCTAAAATCAGGATATCATCAGTTGCGCATTTTTGAGGCTGACATCCACAAGACAGCATTTCGCACTCGCTATGGGCATTATGAGTTCACTGTTGTACCTTTTGGATTGACAAATGCGCCATCAGTATTTATGAGCCTGATGAATGGTGTGTTCCGTACATATCTTGATAGATTTGTTCTTGTCTTCTTAGATGATATATTGATTTACTCAAGGTCTATGGAGGAGCATGAAGAACATTTGCGTCAAGTTCTGCAGTGTTTAAGAGAAAGTCAGTTGTATGCAAATTTGGCTAAATGTGATTTCTTCCAAACTGAAGTGAAATATTTGGGACATGTTATTTCAGACAAGGGTATTGCAGTGGATCCTTCAAAGATTCAAGCTATCATGGACTGGCCTGCTCCTACCAATGTTTTAGAGGTTCATAATTTCATGGGTTTAGCAGGCTATTATCGTCGATTTGTGGAAGGATTTTCAAAGATAGCTCACCCTATAACTTCTCTTCAGAGAAAAGGAAAGAAGTTCATTTGGTCAGAACAGTGTGAAGCAGCCTTTCAGAATCTTAAGGAGTGGTTAACTAGTGCACCTATTCTAGCAGTGCCGGATCCTGCCGGAGATTTTGTGGTATGTACTGATGCATCTTTGGAAGGTTTAGGAGCAGTTTTAATGCAGGAGGGTCGTGTGATAGCCTACGAGTCCCATAAACTCAAAGATCAGGAGTTGAACTATCCTACACATGACCTAGAGTTGGCTACAGTCGTTCATGCATTGGTACGATGGAGACACTTCTTGCTGGGGCATCAGTTTGAGCTGCACAGTGATCACCGAAGTTTACAGTATAACTTTACTCAGCCAAACCTGAATGCGAGACAAAGGTGATGGATGGAGTTTCTATGTGAGTATGATTTTGAGGTAAAATATATCCAAGGTAAGGAGAATGTGGTGGCAGATGCTCTTAGTCGTCGAAGACATGAACTTTCATCAATCACTCTTGGAGTGGATTTGAGAGGGTAGATTCTTGCAGCACTCCCTGCAGATCGATGGTATTAGGAAGTGAAAGCTGAAGTGGAGTCTGGTAGAGCCTTGGAGGGTAGATATGCTGGGTATTCTATCGAGTCGGATGGTCTCTTGCGACATTTAGGTCACGTTTATGTGCCTTCTACAGAGGGTCTTCACACCCTAATCATGACTGAGGCTCATTGGGCACCTTATTCTGCGCATCCAGGTGTCAAGAAGATGTATGCAGACCTTCGTCAGATATATTTTTGGGCTGGAATGAAGAGGGATATTGCTGATTTTGTTTCGAGATGCTTAGAATGTCAGAGGGTTAAGGCGGAACATCAGCATCCCGCAAGTCTTCTTCAGCCACATCTTATTCCGGAATGGAAATGGGACATCATTTCAATAGATTTTATAGTTGGTTTACCCATGTCTTCTTGTCGCCATGATGCGATAATGGTCACTATAGACAGGCTTACGAAAGTAGCACACTTTTCTCCTGTCCGATCTTCATATAATGCCTCATCTGTGGCCAAAATTTTCATGGAGGATATAGTCCGATTGCACGGGATTCCTCATAAGATTATCTCTGATCGTGATCCAGTTTTTACTTCAGCTCTTTGGACATCTCTTCAGCATGCATTGGGGACTCAATTGAACTTCAGTTCAGCTTATCATCCAGAGACTGATGGGCAAACTTGGAGGGTCAATCAGGTCCTCGAGGATATGCTCCGAATGTATGTGATGGATCAGCAAAACCGATGGGAAGATTATTTGTATTTGGTGGAGTTTGTGTACAATAATGGGTACCACAGTTCCATTGGCATGTCTCCTTTTCAGGCCCTTTATGGTCGTCCTTGTCGTACCCCATTGAGTTGGGATCGCCTTGAGGATAGAGTTCCCCTAGGTCCACAGATGCTCCAAGAGATGGAGCAGTAGGTTGATCACATCAGAGAGCATCTGGTAGCAGCTCAGGATAGACAGAAGAAATATGCAGATGCTCATAGGCTTGATCACCAGTTTTCAGTTGGTGATCGGGTGTTCTTGCAGGTGCGTCCACGAAAGAGTTCGATCCGTTACAGAAAAGGCTCTAAGCTCGTGCCACGCTTTGTTGGGCCATTCGAGGTTTTGGAAAGAATTGGTCCTGTTGCATACCGTCTTACTTTGCCGCCTAGCTTATCATGCGTCCATGACGTATTTCATGTTTCTGTTCTTAGACCTTATCATCCAAATATTTCACATGTTCTTGATTGGAATGCCTTATAGGTAGAGGACGGGCAGCTAGCTTTGGAGCCCGTAGGCATTTTGGAGCATAGGCGACTCGCTCTCAGGGGCAGAATTATAGAGTAGGTAAGGGTCCAATGGGATCCTAATTATGAGACTTTAGCAACCTGGGAAGATACTTCCCGTATGCGAGAGCTATATCCATATTTTTTCGCAGGCTTCCAGGAGTAAGCTTGATCCTAGGGGGGGAGGATGTAGTGCCCCTCAACTTATCATCTTTTGGACTGATGTTTGCTTAGTAGTACTGGACATTTTGACAGTATTTTTAGATCGTTGATGATGGATTTCTAGTTATTTTACTATTTCAGTATGAACCTAATTGTTATGATAACAGATGTCGATGTTGGATTATGTCATTTTATGCTTTACGATTTGATAAATGAACTGGATGTTTTAGATGCTTTGATGTTATTCACTATATGGGATTGCAAGTTAGTCGATCATTTTATGTTGTAGACTAGTAATCTGATACCTTGTTCAATATAGTTGATTGTTATTTATAAACGTGAATGGAACAGTGTTGTATTACTCGTTCTTGAGTACCCTACACTACTGCGATTTCCATTCACGATAGGACTGCATGTGATGTATATGTATATCTTGTTATGGTTAACTGTGCGTTGCTGCAGGATGCAGGTACTAGGCATCGACTTCACCTGATTACAGGTCTGAGCGTGCCTTTGCCAATGGATTAGTTGGTTGGAGTTAACGTGAGGTCCCTAGTCAGTGTCCTTCTTCGTCAGTTTACCCTTGTGGTTATTGGTTGTCGTTCGCTCATGTCTTGCTGTCAGGTAATACTGTATCTTGGAGTCTAATGAGTTCTGCAGGTGTCTAAGTATGTGTGGTAATGTTGTGCTTTAATTAGAATCATTCCACGGAAGAGTATAAATGTTGTTAAATGGGCATAATGTCGTTAGTTGTCGATTATAGTTATAAATAAATTATTATTTTATTAGAAGTGTTGTTGTTAAATGAAGTTGTAAGAAGTTAGTATTATTCGATATAATATTATTTATAATAAATATTTAAATAAATAAATACATGTAATCACGCTTGTAAATTGTGATTCACAACTTAATTAATAAGATAAATTAAAGTATAGTACAAAATTATAGTTTGTCGAAATAGTACTATTCTATTTATAACAATATTTTGGGGTCGGCTATAAAGAAAAATAATAATAAAATAAAATATCTAATAATTAGGATCTTTAAATTAAATAAAAATACATATTCTTTAAAAAAGGAGTTATGCATGGGATCGCGTGCCAAGCCCTTGGCAGAGGAGAGAGGCTGTGTTATAAAAGAGTTGTAGGGGCATCAAGGATAGGATCACAGGTGAAAGGAAAGAAGCAGCTTGGAACTGCAACGATTGGAGCAGGTTCGTCGAGTTGATTTGCAAAACCAGGTTCCGTCAAATGCCTTATCTCTGAACTTCATTTCAAATCTGCAAATGTGGTTATAGTTTATTTGATTCCAAATAGTTCTGTAGACTGTCCTCTCTGTGTGTAACAGCATCTTCTCTTAGGGTTTAAATACTTCATTTCTGCTCAAGGATTCCCTAAGTTAATTGTTTTCCTTCCACTGGTTGTCGAATCATTCTGTATGCACTCTCAGACCGGTGTAATCTTGGTAGGGTTTGTAGATGTAAAGGACACCTCGATAGAATTGCCGTAAATCGCTGTTGGCTACAGCTAGTCGTCCCTAGGATCAAATCAATGTTTTTCATGTATCTTTCTCTGTGTTAAGCTGGAAACTAGTTTGGAAACTATAGATGGACCTATTTTAGGTTTTCTTCCCATGATAACGAGTTTTCCTCCCATGATAACCAGTTTTCTAGTGAGAGCCAAGTAAAGCAATACACGGACTGTTTTATTGCAAAATAATTTGAGAGCGATAAAGAAAAAGGCGATGGAAGAAGATCAGAGAAAAATATGTATGAATATGTATTATGGGGGTAAGAGAGACCAACAGATGGAGAAACGGATGGATTCTTTCATCTGGTGAGCTGGCAAGTATGTGCAATGTTTGCGGGACAGTATACAAAAAGGGTAACTTCTGCAAGGCTTTTCATGGAAGTGAAGATGGCTGGAACCACTGACAATTCTGCAATGAACCTATTCATTGTGGGTGCATTGCGTCTGGAATTTTTGTTGTAGCCCCTGACAATGGAGGGTTTAAATGCAGAAACTGTGCATTCACGCCCAATGATGTGCACCAAGATAAAACCAGTATTGGCGGCGACATGGCAGTTTGTACGCAGCTCTCAGGCAAATCAAGCGATACTAATGGAGATCCACGAGAAATTATTGAGGCAGACGAAACAGACAGTGACACTGATGACAATTTACCCAACATATATATGGTTGATGGCATTAGGATCAAAGCTTATAAACGCCCTCCAGTGTTTCTCGGACAGATGATGATGACGATGAGTATGAGAAAGAAAGAAGATGAGGAAGAAGAAGGGGATAATGTTCTCGCAGGAATTGAATCAGATGAGGGAGATAAAGGGGATAATGATCTGACAGGCATTGTAGGGGTGCAATCAGATCCTCCTACAACAACAAAGCATGGGAGGCATCAGGATGGGTGTCGATGTGTTGTGTGTACACAGCATCCCAGGGGAAACCCACATCCTCAAAACTGTGAATGCCGGGGTTGTGCAATTTATCTTAAGCGTAGAGAGACCAGACTGAGATGACGATCGCAGAAGAAGAACGCTGCAACTGCATCCACATCTAAGAGAGGGCGTCCCAAAAACATGGTTTAAATTTCTCTTGCCTTCCCTCTGATTTGTTCCTTCGTTTGACTTTGTTATTGGAATCATTGATGCTTATATTTTGAAGCATGGTTTCTTACCCAAAGCTTGGCTTCACGATCTCCTAGAAAGAACTTTGTTTTCTCATTTGGTTTTCACAGACTAAGTTAGGTTTTGGCTTTAATTGACCTTTAAATCAAATAATGGTGACTGGGAATTTATATACTCTTATACTTTTCCCATTTATACATTAGATGAATATTTAGATTTGATAGTAAAAATATTAGGCCTTTTCTTTCTCAACGCGTGCAGCTGTCATTACTCCACCACAAGCCCCTCCTCCCGGTAATATCTCTTATTCCTATACCCAGCCAGACTCAACTAGAAATATATCAATTTAATACAACTATTTTAAACTAATAACTGCTAATTAGTTTCTAGTTTTTTTTACCTGGAGTTAGAACCCAAGTTCAATCCAAGGCCAGGCTTTTATTCAGATGTCAATGGCAAGCTTTCAACCCAGGTTTCCCTAGGACCGGCAGAGAAAGATTGGAAGCATTTTCTTTTGAGATAGTAACTACACTTGTATTAGGCATTCTTCATCACAATTATAATCTGCTTGGTGTGCCATTTACTAATCTGCATGTTCTTCCATTTCTAATGATTATCTTTCTCAAACCTGAGTTGTAGTGCGAATGCCTTCTGATAACTATAGCCTACAGTGTGCAAATTCCCGTAGACAGTTGACTGGGGTATTACAATGGGTTCTATATATGATTAGGTTTTTGGACGATCATTCTTGTACAGATAGCAATGTATCCGGTGAACAGGATCTATCGCTGCACCAGGAAATTTGAATTTGTATTATGTAAAAAACCCAAGACCATCTCTAGAAACCATTGCTGTTATGTAGCGTTCTTCCAGATTTTAGTTCAGTAGAACGGGGCTTGAAACTTTCTGTACTGTGTCCAGAGCAGTAAGGAGATCAACTCAGCAAGAACAGCAATAAATGGTTAGCATTCTGTTATCATAGTTGCAAGCAAGACTAAACCATATAACCTTCTGTCAGATCATTAAAATTTGAAATGTTAATCATACCTTTATGTTGGAAATCTGCACAACTGTAGAAAGAGTCATTTTGGCTTGGAAATAAGAAGAATACTGTTAGAAGCCAACTCTAGTTTGTCTTTTCCAGATTTTCACCGTCTTTTGTGATCATTACTATTTGTTAGAAAATGAGCAAACGATTTACGTGGATACTGTCAACGCAGTAATTTTGCAAGTTTAGTGATCATAGTCAGAAGTCGTCGGAACGGATGCATATCATTCACGTCAGTGGTAAAATAGTCAATAGCAATTTTACATCTCAGTAGTAAAATATCCCAAGCTGTTCGCATAGGGCGCATTTACGATCGTTCTCTTGAGAAATTATATCACCATGGATAAGATCAATTTCGGAAACATCTTCAAATCATCATAAAAGAATCCATTTGGTTGAGCTCATTAGAATGTCTGATAGACCATATGAAGGATAACAAACATTTCGTGATTGAACTCTTCTCGTGTAATTACCGTTCAGTCTTAAGATATCTCCCCTAGCGTTATTATCCTTAATAGAATAAAGTTAATTGGACAAGATTGAAGGAAAGTATATAAAGATCGTATCGTTATGGAAGTGTCGAATGGTAAACAAGAATTAAGTGGTTCTTTTATCAATTATTGTAATGATTTAGTTAATCAATTTATTTATCTCTTGAAGTAAAATAAAGATTAGTTGGAGATTTAGTTGCAAGGTATTAATTTAATTGTTGTAATATAATGTTGGTTTTATTTCAGAAGCTGTTTGCATTAAACTGAGAATGAATTGTAGTATTTCGTCTCCTGAATTTGAATTGAATTGATTGAGTGTTGTATTGAGTCGTATTGAGGTTGTTCAAGCTTGTGTTCCAGAGGCTAAGTTGTCGTTGTTAAGTATTTGCAACTTGTGTATTGTTGTTTTTGTAATTATGATGTAATAGCGTTTATGTGTATCAAACAAAGTATAAAGTATAATGAGGTACTGTCACGGTTGAATGTTGTGTCTTGTAAAGTAATAATCTTAGGATGAGATATCCAAACCTCTTGTGATCTTATTGTACCATTTTGTCGTAAGGAGAGACCTGAAATCTGTAAAAGGATTAAGTATTGCAATGTTAAAAGTGTTGGATAACAATTGATGTTATGATTCTATTTTTGATGCAAGAGGGTTTATGCCTTGCAGTGTACTTATTTGTGTATTGTTATAAGTCTTGTATGATGTTAAGGTTACTAGGTGTTAGAAAGGAGAGTGGCTTTCAACGTGGGGCTGGCGCCCAAAGTGGCAGTCAGGATAACCTGTTGGAAGTAGATTAATCAAGTGATAACCTAAAATTAACTAGGGGGTTAAAGGTAGATTTCACATTAATAAGATTATTGGATTCCTCTCCCATGACCTGTAGTGCTTGTTTAGACTAAGGATGGGTAGAGAAGGCCTGGTCGGCATGATTGACTTCCTTGTCCTCATGAAAGGAAGGCCGATTCCGCATGTGTCACCCTATGGGGCCGGCGCCTAGTGAGAGGCTGTCAGGATAACCATAGATGGGGGCTGGTGCCTAGTGAGAGGCTGTCAGGATAACCCATGTTAGGACCGTGCAATGACACTCTCCCTACTACAACCTAGCATCCCTTGTTTGGTCTCTCCTCATTTGTTTTGTGTCACCTCTGGAAGTGAAGTGAAAGTTAAGTTATGTTGTGTTGTATTGATATTGCCATGTGTTGTATTGGCGTTTGGTCATCCTTTGTTCTTGTTTGTCTTTCGTCTACCTGACTGTCAGTGGTTTGGGACCTCATGTTAACTCCTAGCTCGGGGGGTGGACCTTAGGGTTCCACATGGTCGGGTGGAAGAGCTATTTTATCCATTGGTTACTCTTGTCAAGATCATATGCAGAAAGGATTGGTTCTAGTTGTACTTGTTCCAATGATGATGATGTAAGTGCATAACCTTGTACCAGATTTGTGTAACAGAACATTCTTTATGTATGTAACTTTTGATGTAGACTAAATGGTAATGTAATGATGTCATGATGTACTTATATGAAAGCATTTCAATTATGTATTTAATCATGCAGATTCCGTTATTTGACGATTTGCAATGAATGTGAATAAGTTATTTATTTGAGCATGGTTTTGGATCCGTTACTGATGAATATTAAATTATGTTAGTTGATTTGTTAAGTGATGCAGCCTTGGACCCTTACAGAATATGTCGTAACTAGTTGTGTTAACGTTACTTAATCATTTAAAAAAAAATTCCCTGTTTCATATTGCATTAGTGTGTATTCTTTTAGGCGTTCAAGGTGGGCGTTACAGTATCACCTAAAAATATTGAGTTTGCTAAGGAAAAGGGGAAGAAAGATTGCATAAAATGAAATCTATTATCTAAGGTGATGCACCAACTTGATTCAAAGAAACTTTCACAGAACTGAGAAAGATGCACAAAATGACTAGATACAACCAATAAACATACATAGACCAAGCTGATTTTAACAGAGATGAGGAGCAAGAGATGATTAGAAGGAATTAAACATTCACAAACACATCATCCTCAGATCAAACAGAGTCAAAATAGCATGAAAAGGTCCAATAACCAGCATGTATCTATTCAAAAGGCAAGGTTACAGTAGAGAAAAGCTCTGTTTGGAAAATAGAAGCATATATTGCATAAAACTCCCAATGTCTAACCTTTTTTACATCCCTTAATGAACTATATATAGCATTTTCAAAAAAGACCTAAATCGATTACAATACAAAATAGAGACTCTGCTCTATCCAAAAATATCTTCCTTAGAAGGGACACCCAACTGTAAGAAGTAATGGTGTCAAAAAAATTTGGAACTGGGCAGATAGAAGATATTTTTGAGTCTTCAATGTAGGCTGCACAATCATCGATTTGTAGCAATGAATACATCAAAGAACTAAGTCTGTACGTGTCACTGTGGTCACTGAGACATCCAGTCGATTCAACGTACAAAGCTAGATCTGATTTTTTGAAAGTGGAAGAAACCCCCCCTCCAAAAAAATAAAAAACCCGCCAAATGAAAGAGGAGGTAAAAACATGCACTTTTCCCTTTTGTAGCATGTGGAAATTCACTAAAATGGAGGAGATACAGGTGGTCAAAGTTGCAGTCAACTGTGTGTATATATTGCTTTGCATATGTGGCCTAAAAAACTACTGGATCTACCTTGACACGTGGCAACGTCTGATTGGATGCTGATTCGATCGCTGAGAAATACATCCTCCATCGGCTATCGGAAAGACTGTGAAACGAGCCGCCGATGCATCAGGTTTGGCCAATGAACTTTTTGCGTGACCCCTTGCATATCAAATTGTATATGCAAATATACAATCTGAAATACATACAATACGCAGAACTCAAATGACTATCTACTGAATTTGATCCTCGGGTCACATCCTAATTGCATGTTTCCACCTTGTATATTTCCTTTGTATGTCGAATATACAAGGCCGAATATACAATCAAAATTCATACAATACACGGAACTCAAATGACTATCTGCTGAATTTGATCCCCGGGTCACGTCCTGATTGCATGTTTCCACCTTGTATATTGCCTTTGTATGTCAAATATACAAGGCTGAATATACAATCAAAATTCATACAATGCCCTGTGCATTTAGTGGACCCCACTATTTGTATCTCGCTTGCATGTTGACTTTTCATAAGACTCTTTGCATCTTTGTCTTTGTATATGGCATTATATATGCAAATATACAATCCAAATATATATGCAATGCTCCTGTATGTGGACTTTGCATCCTTTAGATGTATCTTGCCTATGAAAACCCCTTGCATGTGTGCCTTGCATCTTTTCCTTGTATATCACATTGTATATGCGAATATACAATGGCAATATACATACAACTGCCTGTGCCTTTACCTTGTTTCCTCTTGTATGTACTATTGCCAATGTACATTGCAAAATGTACATTCATCCTTGTATGTTTGACTTGCATTCCTTCTTTGCATATTGGCAATGTACATTCACTCTTGCATATGATATTTTGCATGTATGTCGGCCTTGGATCTTTGGCCTTTCATGTGACCATTTGTATATCACAAATGTATGTGCATATACAAACAACTGTAGTTGATGCACAGCCTTTGTATATTGGCCTTGCATGTTGGACTTGTATGTTGGCGATATACATTCCACTATACATTCTCACTTGTATGTCAACCTTGTATGTTTGACGATTGCATCTAGGCCTTTGCATATTGCAAATGTATGTTCCAAACATACAATGACAAAAAATACAAGAAATTGTTTCCTTTGCATACTTTCTTTGCATAGGCCAACATACAAGGTGGAAATGTATATGCGAATATACATTCAAAAATGCATATTGAAATACAAGCATGAAACTAAGAAATGCCAGCAATAGAAAATACTTGAAGCTAAAAGATTTCTGGGTTGTTCTGGGCTTTTTGTAAAGACTCTCTAGATGAGATGTTGGGAAATTTGGCAAGGAAAAGCATGAGTAATTGAAGGATTTACACCTTGTATGGTCATTTTCTAAAGGATTTTCAAGGAAAATACAATGTGAACTATTTGGCTTTGTACAGAGGAAAATAGGTCAACACTATGTATGACACAATCAGACTGATTTACAAATTAAAAGACATTGTGAACCAAAACATGCAAACACTAATTTTGCATTACTTTGGCCAAAGATTTTATAACAAATTACACACTCCAAAATGAAGATGTGTTTCATATATTCACACACCTCTTTCTCAAACTTGTTAATAGAAATCATTATTTCACACTCAAATATACATAAAAGTATAATACTCAATTACTAGCATCATAGTTTAAACAAAAGTTCTTCTATCCTAGGCTTGGCTAGATGACGTAAATAATTTATCCCATCCATAATTCTCAACTAGTCAAGTATAGGGTAGAAAATTGAATAATTTCAAATTTACACTATAGTAATGTTGTGCATCCTTTCATTCTCAGCTATACACAATCTCTAAACAAACTGTTCACAATACTTTTAGATATCAAACATCAACCATAGATAAACAAATAGGTTTCCCATAATATGGAAGATTCTAATTCCAACCAAAGTGAAAATATTGTCAATTCAATTTGTTTCCTTTGATGTTCTAATTCACTATGACAATCACTTCTACTATTTGACATATTTCCATAAGTCAAACTGACAATAAATTTAGTATAAAACTAAGTACAAATATTGATCAAAGTTTATCCTTCAATAAAGAGTTTACAGTCTTCTAATAACTCATTAAATATTTTTGTTCATAATGATAATAACAAAGATAATATTCTCTTACTATATTTCCAACTATATTTGCTCATCACCGAGTATCTTATAGTGTTCATGATTTATCAAGATATAATAATAATGATCACTTATGTGTATTTAGATATGTTTTCATGTTTACAAACTTGCCTACATATATGTATACATACTCTTAAATATAAAACATGATAACAATAGTATCTATAGGTATAATATTCTTCAATAGATACAAAATTGATATAGGTCTATAGAATAACATAGTATTCCTTTTGCAATAGCATTTTTCTTGATCACAAATATCACAAATGTTTCACAACTATTTTACTAATATATCTTGGTCTCATATGTTCATAGTATTTTAATAAATTAATACCCGGATAATAAACTACTCAAACATAAAGAGCTTAGACCCTTTCTCTCTATTTCCTATAGAGAGTAATGAATCAAACTATTTTCGAACAAGAATGCCTATTATAACAAGTATGCAGTATTGTAAAATATCTCCAAATAACAATATCTACTCCCTCATAATAATTTTCAAAAATAATTAAAATAGAAATGTATTATAATCATATATCTTTCTCAAACCTAAGATGGTCGAGACTACCATATAACTTGATACCTTATCTTCAGGCTCAAAAACTTTCAAGAGCTTAAGAAACCCTTCAAAAAAATTTCATGCACCTCATAAAGGTTTAACAATATTTTTTCATACATATTCCATGTACATAGTTTGAGCTAAATAGAGGAAAACAATAATGAAGTATAATACATCTTTGAGAACTAAAAATGATTATCAAGTTGACTAGTATAAGGTCGATCAAAGGTTTGAAAACTCATCATTAATAGACTAAGAATTTACTCAAAATAATCGTATTCATATTTGTGGAAAAGATCAAATTTCATAGAGTTGATTCATTCTTTCTGATTGAACAATGGATAATATTAAGGAAACCAATTGTGGTCTTCAAACAAGGTAAATTTTCATAAATAAAGATAGCATACTCAAGATACGGTAACACTTAGGGCATAGTAATCGATATAGAGAAAGGGGAAGGTTATCAACCCAATCACAATCAACCAACTTTTGTTATCTTGAAACCCTAACTTGATGGTTTATTCACAAACTCTCCTATTCCCCTAGTAGTACTTGAAACAAGGTTTTTCCACCATAACTTTCCAAGAAGATCCTAAAACAAAAATAGAAGGGAAGCTTCAGATACCCTTTATTCCCTTTCACAACATATCCAATTTTCATGTGGGGTTGTTTTGGAACACAGAGGTCAAATCTTGACTGTCCTACTCTTGACTAGGCTTAATGTGGTGCAACAAATAGGGTTTTTTGGCCATAATTTTCAAACCAGAACTGATCTCCAAGAATGAAAACTAGATTCAAATACTCATTTGGCCCTTATTTAACATATCTCAAAATAAGGGTAGGTTATTTTGTATGGAAACCCTCAAATTTGGACTATTTCTCCTCAAATTAGGCCTACTAGGGTTTCAAACCTGTTTTAGTACAATTGACATAACTTGCTCAAAACACAATGAAATTAAGTGAAACCAAAAGTAGTATAAAGTAGATTAAATTATCCTTCCAACCATACCACATGCAGGTCATACAAATGTCATACTGATCCATAACAAATTCTAAAACAATAATTTAATGTTTAGAAAATACCAAAAATAAAGATTCTTTATTGATTTTTGTGTAAAACTTAAACCCCCAACCTTCGCTCAACTTGCCAAGGCTTATTCAAACTGTTTATAACCCAAAACAAGTGTTGATAACTACCTTTTTAGTTTGCCAACCATTCAACTTCTCATTTTCAACCTATGACTCTTCACTTTCCTTGATTTTGCATATTTGCAACAATGACAACTTACGCAATTTGACCTTACAAACCACCTAGCAACCTAAAAATGGACTCAAACATACATGACATGGTCTTAAATGACCTTATTACATCAAAGATAGAAAACAAAAATCTAAAATGACAAAATTGCTTCATATAGGCATGAAATCAACTTGGTGCTCCTGCACCAGTAATCCTAAGGCATCATAATCCCAAAGGCACAATAATCCATAGACCATTTCTTCTAACGACGTACCTAAGTGGGTTTAACAATAGAAAACCTTCTTAATAGAACATTGAGAAATTTGCATCATAATAAACAATTTATATTGTCATAGACCTATTATGGTCTTTTCTTAATATCGAAAATAAACTAGCTATGGTCAGACACCTTAATTCAAAAAATAATGGTTTGGATATATATCCATAACAAAGAATTTAACATGAAAATAGAGAATAACTATTCCCTATGATCCTTCAAATAATTCCTTTCAAAAAAACTTGCATTCTTATGCATAAACAAATTCAAACTATACAAGAAGATTTATTGTAGAATGAAACTCTATAAACCAATTGAATAGTGATTTATTACATACCGAAAACTTCAAACAAAAAACTCTTCTATTCTATAGAGATTGAACTCCTATCTTACCTGTTACACCCTTTGTTTTTATTTTATCAACATGTTGTTACTTTCTTTACCATTGAGGGCTTTGAAAGAATCCTTGAGTTTTCTCAATGAAAAGTCTAAATACTCTCCACATTAACCAAAGTGATTCTACATTCAAGAAAATTTGATCGATTTTAACTCCACTCCACTTTACAATACCTGCACATTAAGTCCATTTTATGCATCTCTATCTCCACAATGTGGAGTTTAATCTGAGCTCATGAAAATTTCAAATTCAAATATTTTCAATGTAGTAATACAAATAGTTACATACATATGTAATCATAATTACATGCATTTACATTTATTTATATATATGCATGTAGATATTTGTATATATATAACGTGTGTGTGTGTGTATAGATACACGTTGATATAAATACATATTATTATAATATAGCTATTAAATTAAACTTCTTCGAATAAACTTGTTAAATCGCTTACATTGAGAGATGTATAAACTATTCAATGTAAACCTCAAGTGATCCAACAAATGTATAAAGGATAAGTAATGCAACAAAAGACAAGATCAACTAAAACAACAAAGAGTCAATCTAGGCTAGGAGTTGACATCATATTCTTTATGCCAACTCGATAGAGCAAGAATAAACACATTGTCATACCAATAACCATAATACGACACAAGGTACACTAACATTATGACATAAGAAAAATATTCAAACAGAAGAAAAGTGACACAATACTTGTGTGTGTGTGAGTTCCTATAGGCATACTGTCTTGTCCATTCACCAAAATCCACTTCTCTCTCTTTGGTGATGCTCTCCATCTTTACTCTAGAGAGGAAAACTATTTTCCTGCATCCACCTCATTTACAATCACAGTAGTTAGTCCATTATCCACAATAGTATAACATGAAATAACTATTTCTAATGATCATTAAGATAAACCATTATCCTCATTAAAAATAATAACGATTTCTGCATAACATGAATACAAATAAATTTATCTCATCATATTTATCCACTAATCACAACTAGATAAACATAGTTCAAAAATTCATAACAAGCATTTAACTGATAATTAGTCGAAATAACATGATTAAATTTGTCCAAAAATGGGATGTGATAAGGATACTATCCCATTTCCATAAAATATATTCAATCTTGACTCCATGACCCTAACTTTTCTTGGTCATTAATCAAGATTGTTTCTGACACCTTATCATCTTCTCTAGTGAAACTTTGATTTTAATCTATATGTTCCCAAAGGGATTTCCCTCTAGCAAGCAAGTAGTGGGCCTCACCTCTATGTCATATTCTAGAATCTTAGTAATCACTTTGGCCCTTTTTTCAATAATTTCTCCCTCCATTATGTACTCACAAACACTTAGAGGCACCACAGAGATAGTAACTTTGTTTCCTGACACCAAATGCTTGAATTTCTTGAGCCCTTAAACTAAAACTTAAGCTTGTTTTTCAACAAAATTATACTTTGTTTCGTAATCTTTCATGGTTCTAGAGATCTCATTTTCCTATATCATCTTTTTGTGTCATCACAATCACTATGTTGTGATCTCCTCCATACACATATTATAAAGTCTTTTGAGATATCGGGGTTAACTAAGACTGACACAGTTGATATTTCTTGCTTGATCTTTTCAAGAGCCTATCTTCTTTTAGTGGTCCATTTGAAATCTTTCTCCCTTTTGAGCATCTAAGTGATAGGAAGGACTAATCCTACAAAATTTGAAATAAATCTACCCATAAAATTTATCTTCCCTAAGAAAGATTGGACATCCTTTTTATTTATAGGCAAAGGAATCTCCAGAATGGATTTGATCATGTCTAGGTCAATCAAGATTCCTTCCTTTGAGACAATGTGTCCTAACAAGTTACCTTGTGGTACCCGAAAAATGCATTTCTTTAGGTTTAAAGAAATCCCAAATCCTTGACACCTTTGGAAAAAAAATTCACGATGATCAAAATGATCATATTTTGATTTTGAGAACACAATAAGATCATCCAAGTAAACTTGAATGATTTTATTTATCATCTCATTGAATGTAATGTCCATAGCACGTTGGAAGGTTTCCCTAGAATGTGAAAGACCAAAATGCATCTTTGTGTAAGCCGACATTCCTCATTTTGTGGTAAATGTGGTTTTATACTAGTCTTCTTCTCTAAGACAAATTTGATTATATCTTGAGAACCCATCAAGCAGAGAAAACCTTTTTGGTCTATCCAATCTTTGAAGTATTCACTCCATTGAAGGGAGCAGATAGCAGTCTTTAAGAGATTATCTATTAAGGTCCCTAAAGTTAACATAGAGCCTTATTTCACCATTATTTTTTCTAACTGGAACTAGATTCGACACCCACATCGAGTCTTTAGTGGGAAAATGATTTTAGAGTCAATCAACTTGCTGAGTCCTTGTTACATAAGAGGCTTGATTTTTGGATTAACTAGTCTTTGCCTTTGTCAAACTAACATTGATCGAGCTTCAGTTTAGTGTTGTGCTAAACAATATCTCTATCATAGACTTTTAGATCTTCATACTTCTAAGCTATTACTTTGTCATACTTAATATAGAAAGAGGTTGATCTATCCCTTTCAACAAGGTAACATGAACTACTTTCACCTTCCTTCCGGTGTTGATTTCTATCTCTGTATAGACTTCCTTATCAACAGAAAACTTTCTTTTATCCATTTTTGCAGCATTTTAGTCAAACAGATTCTCAAGAGTTATGAGTTCATTCATGAGATTATTTGATTTTAACTGTATTATTTGTTCTTCATAAGCATCATCTACCTTAGACTACAATTGATCCATAAATTCTCTAGATGGATGCAAAAACAAGGCTATCTAAGCATCACTTTCAAAAACATGCCAATGATTCCTCTTATTGGGCATAAAAGGTCTAATAATCAATTTAACCATATTCTCATTCTTAAGAAGATATTTTTTAGATCGAATTGAGATCCTATCTAAGCCATTCAATAAACTTCAATGTTTTGGGCTCTCAGAATCACTTCAATTTTTAATGCTTTAAAGCCTTCAGGAAAATCCCTTACCTGTGATGGTATAACTTCATCTTGACATTCTTAGCTACATAAATGCTCTAACTTATTTGATGGCCAACTCCAAATCACCAAACATGTGTAGCTTCTTAAATTTCAATTTATTTGCTAATGGGAGATCATGTTCCAAAGCCTCATATTTAGCCTCATTTTTAGTGCAACTGAACTAGAAATGGAAATTCTTAAGAAACCTTTTCCCCTAGGGAGATAGGAGATAAAAGCCATCTCCAAAAACATTTGTGCATATTGTGCCATCAAAATATAGCTTCCAAAATTGTGTGGATATATCTAAGTCATGAGTAGAGTCTCTAGGTGAGATAGCTATCTTCAGTATCAATTGTTCTTCATCATAAATTGCATATGTCTCCAAACTTGTTGAATCAAAATTCCTATAAGGTTTGGTTTGCATAGACTCAAATAGAAGTGACTCCTCTTGGTTAGTTCGACTGGTTTCCTAAGTTTCTTGATCTAACAAATCAATGTCATACCTTTCTTCTTTTGAAAACATTGTGCGAGCTAGCTTAAAATTTATCATCATTTGATGAGTGATATGTTCCTTCTAGAGAGGCCGTCACAAGATCTTCATTTTAGAGGCATATTTGGTTCTAAGGATAAAGTGAGACTAATCAAGAGAGAGGTACCCATCGATTTTGGTAGTGAAATCTCTAGAAAGGCATAGCCCAAATAATGGTGGGATATCAATTATTACTACTTAAGGAACTATGATATTGGGGTAAGCATATAGTGTAAGAGTTAATTATTTAATGACTCCATTATTGGTACTTTCTTCCCATCTAATTACATGACTTCCTTGTCCATGTGTTCATATTCTATTTAGATGGAATCTTCTATCCTTTTGGGCATGTAACCATGGTACTAGCGCCTGAGTCTATCATAGAGTTATGAAACAATTTCTTACCCACTATTATTGTTAAGTAAAAGGGAATAGGCTTACATTTGCTCACCTTTAGGCTTGTATTTAGGAGAGAAGTGGGGTGTTGGGTTTCTTCCACCTTTTGAGGCCCCATCACATCTTCTCCACCATTAGTAGTTGCCTAATTCACTGACACTAGGATTTCCTACTTCTTGAGAGCCTCTTGAAGTAACATATTTTGTTCCAAGATAGACAAGACATCCCACAATGAGATTTTAGTTGGTGCCTTCTTGATTTTTTCAAGTACATTGAGTGACCCAACTATCTGAGGCTTGGGAACATACCCTGGATATCTCAAATTTTTGGCTTGGATATTTGGTACTCCATGGTTCTAAGTCAATAAATTTAAATTCTTGTACCTCTGGATGGTAGGATTAAATGTATGAGCAATAGGAGTAACAGAAGCAATAGGATTCTTTTGAGGAACTACTTCAGAGTGAAAAACTTCTTTTGGGTGATCAACCATCCTTCTTTTGGAACACGTAAAATAGTCGGATTCTACCTATAGAGCCTTGGAAGTAGAAGGATCATTAGCCAACACAACTTCTTCCTCTTCTATCTAGGAGAACAATGCATGTTCAGGGGCAATTTATTCTTCTTGTTGTAGGGACATCCCCTATATTTGCACTATCATTACATCATTTTGTACCCCTAGTGATTGATATGAAGATTTCCCAACTTGGATCTCCCCTTGAAATCCTTGTTGCCTCCATTACACTACCTTCTTCTACAATTTTGAGCCCATATATCTACATCTTGAATGTTCTCAAGAGGAGTTATGGAATCTTCACCTATATAGTTTAGAAGAGCCTTGAGATAATTAGCTAGGATAGGGTTCCATGTAACTGGTGGTACTGGTGGAATTAGTGAACTACCACTATTCCAGTTTCACAAAGTTTCTTAGAGCTCCTTGTGCAGCCATCTAAGACAGTGGTGGATTTGGTTGTACTACTTTTCTTCTAGGAACAATCACCAATGGAGTGACTAAAAGATCTAGATTTTATATAGAAAGAGATCTCATAACTAGTCTTTCACTCATACAATCTTACTTCTAGTTACAGGTGATTGTGGGGATAATGTCCCACTAGGCATGTCAAACATTGTTGATGTTTATAGCTACACAAAAGATTACTCTTATACCTAGACCAATCACTAACAATTGGAAATCCTACAAATGTGGGACTTGACTTGTAGGATTACCTATGAGATTTCAAAGGCTGGTTCTTCTTATGATCCTCAATAATTCCTCTATCTATGTTTGGGGAAAAGAAGATAGAAACTCTATTTTAGAAAACTATCCTAAGGCAATACACCAAATGATAATACTTGTACTGATGCAAAACTGACACAATGATTTCCTAATTAAAATCATAATATTAGTTCACGGCTTCAAAGAGCATGAAAATGCATGATTTATGACCATTTACTAATATCATTCATTGAAATGAAAATAAAGGCACACCATCAATATATAATATCTGAAAGAAATCTCAACAGGTCCAAAGAACTAGCACATAATGTCACTTATCTTCATTAATGAACCAAGAACAAGATACAAAAGGCAAGATGTACAGTCCTCAAATATTTGATTGGCTTTGTGAAGCATCCATAAAGGCTAAAATATCTACCAATTCTCCCCCCCGAAATTGCTCAATGCCCAAGTACCAAAACATTTTCTTGTCATGTATTTATAGCAATCCATTTTCAAATGCTGCACTAGGTAGGAAACACCTACAACATCTACCTCTGTACACTCAACATTGAATCACACCCACTCTATTTATTTGCACTTCATCTTCAATTAGCATTAATGGCATCTCAAGGTTAGGAATGTGTCATTCAAAATCACCAAGATCCCCTACATGAATCTTAATGACCTCATAGTGTACTAGATCAAGCTACCATGTGTTCCTACAAATGCCTTCATGTTCTCTTTCCAAGGTTAGAGACTCGTTGACTCAATTGCTTTCATGATTCAATGCCTAGCACTTGTTGGCTCTAATTTAATCCTAGTGATACACAGACCATTGGATGTCTTTTGTCTCCAATCGATGGTTTAGAGCCTTTCAAGCTTCACAAAGAAGAAAAGGAACTCACAACGTGTGACTCAAGACAAATAAGAAATGGCACAATGAAGGAAGTGTGTCACACCTACCAATCCCAAGAAGTCACGTGGAATTGACACGTCACCCTAAGAAGCTACCAATGGAGTTTATTTCTTCTTTGAAAGAAGGGCCAACTTTGAATCTTGAGTCATTCACCCCAGTTAATAGCACAACACTAAAAGAGTGTTGACCAACATTGCTACTTCAAAATGTAGCACAACTATGCCAAGTCACTCTTTGTTGTGTCTCCTTAGCTTTGATTCTTAAAAGAGACCGAGCCAACTATGGTAGCCAAGTCACCACTATCAACTAATGGAAGAATACCTATAAGGTGTCAGCACTGAAGCCTCAAAAATGAGCATGGAGTCATCACCTATCCTGAGGGAAATCCTTAGACCTCTATTGTATTTTGATTCACTAAGGCCCACTTTAGAGTGACTCACCCGCCTCCAACCAATCGCGCATCATTTAAAAGTTGTCAGGACTGACAACTTTTAAATATGTGCAGTGCATCCATGTGTCTACATTATTTTATAAGAATCAATTGTCCCGTAGTCATTCTTTCCTTCATGCAGTCCCCTTGGAAATAAAGCCCCATTAAACAATGACTTTGGAAAGGCATCCAATGATACAATGAGCTTAGTGTTCTCAAAATTGACAACATCTAAGAACTACAAAAGGCTTCCATGTGGCAACCATTGTGCATAAAAAAAGGATGCCTACCATAGATTCGCAAAAGCCTCCACCCTACCAAAAAAATTGTCACTGACCTCGATTGGAAATAAAATGTAGGACTAGGGTTCTACATGCTCTATTAATGAGCCTATCATTTTCTTCAGCCCCATCGATGCACCCATACACATGTATATGATGGCCTTTTATACATTGCTTTGGAGGTTTATGTAAGAAAAATTAAAACTCTACATATAGTCACATGATAGCTTGTCTTGACAAACCATGGGTTCACTTACCCTTTTAGGTTAGGTTAGACCTAAGACCCAGTATGTCCGCTTCTTGAAAATTCCTACCTTTGATCAATATTTCCTGAAGTTGGGCCATCCATGGCTCACTTCTATGAGAGTGGTCCCTCTATAATTCTTAAGTGCCTAAAGTTCCCACATGATGGAGTAGTGCACACAGTCCACCATAGTGGATTGCAACCTCTGTCCATACATGGAACCTTCTCTTTAGACTACTTTAGGTTAGCCTTAACCAAGCCTCTCTGACCATGAATGATTTTTTATTCTTATCCTATCAAATGTTTAAAGCTAGTCAGATTATGAATTTGTCTTGTGGCCATTCTTCCTCATCTCCTATAGCTACTCCCCTTTGATCTCTCATCCTTTGGTTGCTATTCATGTTCCTCCTACTTCCCCAAAGGGAATTAAAGGAAATCAGTCTGTACTGAATGCACCTCCCCATCCCCGTGTGACTAGCTAGTACTCAAAAGTTTTACCTGTAGCCTCTCATTTGAGGCCTATAGGTAAGCATCTAGTACTACATCATTCACCTCACATTCCTATGGTTCCTCAACCTCCAGTGGTTGCTCCTATTCCTCTCACTTCTTTGGTGGCAAGAGGAAAGCAAATCATGTTGCAAGACTCTCCCCCTCTTGTGGCTCCTCAACCTTCGATGGTTGCTTTTGTTCCTCTTGCTTCTTTGGTAGCATGAGGAAAGCAACTTGCATTGCAGGACCCTCCCCCTCCCCTATTGGCTTCTTAACCCTTAGTGGTTTCTTTAGTTCCTCCTCCTATCCCTTAGATATGGGAAGAAAAGGAACTCGTGTTAGAAAATCCCCCAACTCCTTTAACAAAGGCCCTATCTTGCAAGAGATCATAAGTATCTTTGACATGCCATAGTTTGAGAGTACACATGGTCCTAAACCACAATCTCTCCTTGAGCACCTCCCTCCCATGCAACCACCTCTTTATCTTTCTCCTCCATCCAAGCCTCATCCTCCCCCTTCCTAGCCTAAGTCTCTCCCATCCTTGACCCCTACCTCACCTTAGTCGACATAGATGAATGCAACCCGAAAAGGGTTCAAGTAGTCTTGACTACCTCTATTGAGGATCCCATTCTTCCTTTTATCCCTGATATGCCACCCATTTTGTAGCCTCTAGACCCCCTAATATCAGCGTCATCTCTAGCACCACACTCATTGCCCTTGTTCCATTTCAATGAACCCATGATGAGATCTTTTTAAATGTCCTCCACCTAGTTGGGATCCAAAATAACAACAATACAAAACTCTAAAACATTCCTAAATCACCCAGCCTAGGGATTTTTATTAGGGTGACAAGAAGAGGTTTATCAACAAGTTTTGGGTGATTTTGGCCAACTAACAGGAGTGGGTAAACTCCTCTGTACTTCGAGCTTAGCATAGACTCTTAAGGGATATTCCAAGAGGTATACCTAAATAGATATTGAGTTCAAACCAGATGAACAATATTGGACAACCAAGCCCAACTTATCACCTTAACTCCAAATACTGTCACTAAGTAAAGAATAACTAGTTGTCACATGAGCCCTATATAGCTGATTCAACTGTGCGAATGTACATGCATAGGAAAGATAGTTTTTACCCTAAACCACAGATGAATGATTTGTTTGATTTATAAAAAGTGTTCGATCCCTATATAATATGGACCGATGCCTAGTCCTGTCCTATTCCATTGGGTAACAAAGTCACAGAATGCAAGGACGAAAAGAAATACACAACAAAGGATCAACAAAACTAGACATACATTAATATATATGACTTTCTAATAGATTTTCATACAATCAACATACTTATAATCCAAAAGAGGACTGCAGTGATTCATGTATAACAAAATGATCACAAATACAAAGCCTTGTATTTATTTAGATGTTGTCACACATCTCCAAACACTTGTTACACTCATACCAACAAATGTGGCAAGGGAAAATACATAACTATTACTAAATTATGTTCACACCTAATTTAGCAAGGCCTAGGTAGTAGTTGTCACAAAAGGGGTAAACAATTTTTTTTTAAGTGTATGATCACTCAGTCAAATGCCTGATATCTTAGCAAGAGAACAAATAAAATATCATTTATCAAGATAATGTGACAGTCCAATTAGAACTGTCAAACCATCCTGATAAATGAAATTGATCTGATGACAAGACAATAAGCATTCAAGGAATGACAGGTATCTAACTGGTTTTATCTTTAAGTTATGATGTTGTTGAGTTATTCAGATATCACAGTTCAGTGCAAAGAAAAGGTATTTATAAACTGTCATTTCATCATCATGTTTTAAACATATGTTTCAAATCAGATTTAGTTGTTCTATCCTATGCATTTGATTTAGAAAGTGTAACATCTAAAAATGTCCCCTTGGGGGCTTTTCCCTCATAAGCTTTAGCTCCCGGGTCTTTAGAGTCTATTTAGGACATTTTAGTTCATATTTTGGCATCCCGATGGAATGAGACCTAGTTTCCATGGCAAATTGGACCTAGGTGGACCCCTTGAGCTGTACCCTACCCAAAATAGGGGGGAGGACTTGGGCACCTACACCCTAGTCCTATCCTATTTTGGGGCAGCCCTAATTTCTAGGTGTCAGTTTATGACAATTATTTGGTTATTTTGCTGACACGGTAATGTTTGAATTTTAATTTCTTGGCGGGAGTGCTTGTAGTTACATATATAAGCAATCTTAGGCATTCATTTACAAACTAGATGACAATTAGATAGCAAGTGTGATGTTCAAGTGTTCTTAAGGTGATTCAAGGCTATTATTGTGTTGCAAGAGCAGACTTGTGTGTTTTGTGTGTTGATATTTGTAGATTTGAGCATCAATCTTCTCATGGCATGAAGAGCATCTTCCTCCATGAGAGCTTCACTACAAGGTGACATATCATTGTTTTTTTATATTGATTCATTTGGTTTTTGGCCTTTGCCTCACAAGGGCACGCCCTCTTTATCTGACAATGGTGTTTGGAGACTTAAGTGTCCTCTAGGGTTTGACTGAGGTAAACCTCTAAACACCACAACCCCTAAACCAAGTCTTGTGATTACAGGTTACAGGTATCGCATCTGGAAATAGTGGAGTTACAGGAAGGCTTGGCAGACATTAGGGATTCAAGATCTGAAGATAATTCAGACACAAGAGCACTTCCAGGACTAGAGCATTCACAAGAGTGTCCTCCGCAAATAGATCTCATGAAATAGAAGTTACAGGGTTGATCAGTGTCGGAAGGAGGTCTAGATTCCCTAAAAAAAGTAGGTACCTTGGACTTGGGCACCCGCACCTTAGTCCCTAACTATTCCACCTCGAAACCCCCAAAATAGGTATTCTGTGATTTTCTATTTTACTTCCGTTTGGAAGAACTTTTTCCGTCTTTCGTCAATTTGATGTCGTATTTGCATAATTAGGGTTTTAATGGCCAATTAGACACAAGAGAAGGAAAAATTGATAATTAATTCCCTAATCCAAGTTTCCCTACATCTGCAAGTGGCCTAGGGTAAGATAGTGCTCGTCGCTTGACCCTAGATCCTTCAATGTAAGGTGGAAAGGAGGATTTAAGCATCTACACACTAGAACTTTAACAAATCTAATTTTCACCTAAACATTTTGGAGAACCCATGTTTCTAGACTTAAATTGCAACTTACTAAGTGTTTCTCTTCATATTTTGATTGATTTCATTCATTTCATTGCATTGAGAAAAATTCAAAAAAATTGAAAATTTTCAAAAAATACAAAAAAAAGCATTGTTTGGCTTACTAAATTGCATCAATTCTTCCTAAATTTTCCTAATTCATAATTTTTACATTAGATATGATATAAACTACAGAAAAATCCAAAAATTCAAAAATTATCCTTGCATTTTCATCATTTAATTGCTAGGGTTTTGTCAAAATTTTCACAATTTTATATAACCTAGTAATTCCAAAATCCAGGGTTTGTAGGAAAAATATTTTATTATATTTTTATACTCATTTTAGAGGATCATTCAAATTTTCATTTGACTTAGTCTTGCATTTTAGTGTTAATTTTCATTTAGAGTTAATATATTTGCATTTTTACATAGAAAATTTTAACAAAAACTAGCAATTTTGATGCATTTTCATTAAATTTGCATGGGTATTTCACATGTTAAGGCTTGAAAATAATTTTCAGATATGATATTAAGTAAATTTCATCATAAATCACACTTTAAAGAATTCACATACAATTTTGTCCCAAGACCTCAAACCTAGGGCTTCAAAAACAACAATTTTCACTAAAATTGGCCTTATCGACTTTGTAAACTTGCACCATAGGCATGTTGTGAAAGGTATTTTGAAATTATTTTTCTATTATCAGGGTAATAATTTTCTATCCCTCAGAAAATCCTTCACAACATCCTTTTAACGGGCTCTTGTAGAGAAAATTCGGTAAAAAACTACACATTTTAGCTATTTTTGCCCTAGGGTTTGACCTAGTTTGCACTCCAAGCATGTTGTACTCAATTTTATGGATTACACCAACTGATATTATTTATATTATTTTATTTACCTCCTAAAATTCCTTACAACACCCCTTTTTCTAGGTCTTGGAGTTGAAAAACTGTGAAACATTGCATATTTTGCCATATTTTCACTAGGGTTTTACCTTAAGTGGCACCAAAAATGTGTTGTGTTGGGTATTTTTGCATTGCATGGCTATTATTACTGTTATTATTTTCTTTCCATCATAATTTTCCTCACAACACCCTTTGTTATGATATTTTGCATTGAATTTTGGTAAAAACAATGTCTATTTTGACTTGGCATTATGTTGGATTTGCATCAAGAGTGTGTTGAGAGTGATTAGATTGCTGTTTTGGACTGATATCAGACATATAACTTGCTTCCCTTGACTAAAATCCTTACATCACCCATTGTTTCATTCATTGGCATTGAAAAAGTATCGAAAAATCAAGCATTTTAGGCTATTTTTGCATATAGTTTTGCACTTGTCTTTTGCATACGTTTGGAAAATTGTCAAAATCTGATTTTACATTCATTTGGAGATATTTATCATGGATACTTCTTTGGAAAAATTGTTTTCATGCATCATGGACATGGATCATTTCTCTAAATTCACTGATAAATATCCTCAAGTTCTAGAACAAATAGCACACATTCATGATGTTGATCTTTCTATGTGCTCCAAATATGAAATTCTTTGCCATATAGGTGACTTTGATAGCTTCAAAACTCTCATGGGAATATACCCTTCAATACTGGATGATCTCACTAAATTCATGATCAATAATATATATACTTGTGATGATCTTAAAATGTTAGATGAAGCCTTAGATGGCTTTGTGGGAAATTCTACTATGGCACCTATTGATAAAACATGTGATGATAATTCTGGTTTACCCAATGATCCCTCTCCAAAGGTTAATCCCCCTCATGAGGACACTTTGATGCAAGAGGATGATTTCATTTACACATCTATTTACATCACATCCTCAAGTCTTCATTCTAATGCTCACTCTGGCCAAGATGAAGTGTTAGCAAATGAAGAACCATCACTAGTTTCCCATTCCAATGCTCTCCCTGGCCAAGAGGAAGCATTAGTGAATGAAGAACTCCCTTCAACAAAGACCATTCCATGGGTAGACAATGAGATTTCATCTAACAACAATAAAAACTCTATTACAATGCATGAAACCTTTATGGATCATCCTACTAATCTTGCTTCTTTAGTTGATTGTTCATATTCCTTAGATATCACCCAGGAAGAGAAGACCTTCAATGTCCCTCCTTTGATTGAATATTCAAGTCATTTGGACATCACTAAGGATGTAGCACTAGTGGATGAGGAGAAGTCTCTCACATTGAATCCCTCAAGGATGGATGTTGAGATCACTCAAAATAATTTCCTTCTCCCACCACCTAAGAGGATAGCAAATATGTGTACTAATGAACTTCAACAAGAAAACATTCCACCTAACATTGTGTCAAACAAAGAAGCATTTAAGAATGAACAAAAGAATAATTACAAATACTTGGCAATAGTACCTTATGTTTGCAAATGGAAAGAGAATGATTTAATTGTTGATGACCTCTAGGGCCCAAAAGGGGACCTACAGGTAAGTATCTCTAACCCTTTATCTCTCTCGTGATGTGCTTCCCCCGTGACATATTATGTGTTGTTTATGCCTCTTGGGATGACCTCGGATTCTCCCATAAGGTTTGGGATACCATGAGACCACCTCTGTTGTGAACTTCTTCTATTTGTATCATCATTCTTCTATATTAGTCTCTCTCTTATTTCATTGTCGAGTGTTGTGTCTTACGGACATAGCATCGTAGTTGGTGACTTGGGGGCACCCTCCAACGTGATTCTCCCTAAGACACTTGTTTTCTCCTCTCTTATTTATTATTTACCTTTCTGTAGTATTTCCATCTAGCTGGCAGATGATGACAAACATTTATACTAATGCGAACCTAGTGTCCCTTTTGAGAGCAATCAAAAAAATGGACTTAGTTCCTAATATGATGATGGGGTTGTATATTTTATCTGACGCTTGGCTAGTGGAAGCACTCATTCTTTCCGCGTAGTGACTTTGATGATGTTTCTATCACATTTACAAACCTTAACATTACTATTGCTCCGTGCACCTTTGTTTGCCTTTGAATCTAGTCTTTGCGGTACTTGATTTAGAGAGCTTTGTGATATAACCCCTGGTTATCCTCGAACTCCAAATTCATTGTATAATATTGGCTCTTTGTGTGGTTAATCATATGCATTGTTGCTATTGTTTATCATGGTGTTATGGACACTAACATGTTTCTTCCAGGGATGTGTTTGTTGGAATATTTGGTGATTGTAAAGTACATGTCACCTCCAGGGGGCATGGGCTTTGCGAAAGTCAGTGTTCCCTTGTGTGTTTTCTTCCTACCTTAATGTACTTGATATCAATAACTAACATCAACCACCTTAATGTTGGGGCATATATAAGGTAAGTTGTCTGTTATAGATGTTAGCAATGTGTTTGACCTCAGATGCAAAGACCTGCGCCCTAGAGTGGTGCATCGTGCATCTTGAGTTTGTTTGCAATCAATCAATCATGTAAGCCCTTTGCGGAGGTAGGATGTCAAGCATATCCTTTTTCTTAAGCCCTTTACAGAGGCAGGATATCGAGCATATCCTTTTTCTTAAGCCCTCTGCGAAGGCAGGGGTGGTGTATTTTTGGGAGAAGACTGCATCATCCTGTCATTTTCAAAAGTCCTCCACAGAGGCGGGGAGTGGTTTTGTGACTAACTCAACCCTTAAGCATGTCTTCAGTGATTGTTGTGGCAAATCCCAATCATTGATGTGTGCCTGTAATGTGCCTGAGATGGTTTTGGACCTAGAAATATGTACACTCCATCACTTGTCTACTGTGTTTTCTCCATGTCTTCAAGTGTGTGTGTTTTGGCATGCTTGCTTTGTGTGGCATGTTTGTTGCCCCATATGCAGAGACCAGTGCCTTTGAGTAGTGCTTCGTTCATTTTGGGAGGTTTGTTTAATTTCCTGTACTAGCATTTGCATTTCATATATATCAGCAAAAGAAAAGAAAAGATATCATTTCTGTCTTCCATGCATTAATGTGTCTTTTATGCATTGACTATCTACTCTGTGTTTTGTGTGACTGTAACTATCTTCTCCTTTATTTTGTGTACCTATTACTATCTTCTATACGATTGGTGTGTCTTCTCCATGCTTGGTGTGTCTGTTGTGTTTGTGACCTTACTTTAATGCATGTATGAGCGTCGTGTTCATACATACATTAAAGTAGGGGCTAAATGTAACATCAAAAAATGTCCCCTTGGGGGTTTTTCCCTCATAACATTTAGCTCCCAGGCTTTAGAGTGCATTTAGGACATTTTAGTTCATATTTTAATTCATTTCAATAAGATGAAATGGGCTTGAGCTTTTGTTCTTGTTTGATTTCTTTATAAAATACTTCATCCATGGTTTTTGGACCATGAACATCCACTTCTCCATGCCTATCTGAGCATTCAACCTCATGAAGAATTTCCTTATTCAAAAATGTTCATCACGATAGTATTAAGGAACATACTTTAGGAGCCTAGTGAATTTCTCCTAATACTCCTTACTCTCATTTCTCCTTCATGCAAGTTATGAAAGCTAGTTAATTTGTTATTGAAATATAACTGAGGTAACCATCTTTGTCTAAAGATCACCTCAAATTTATCCCATGTCACTCTTAGGGAACTCAATCCTCACCCCATCTTCTTGGTCATCCACTAAGTGGACACTTCACTAGCCAATTGATAGGCTCCCAAAACTGCCTTAGTTATTATGAAAAATTCCTTATTTTAGAATAGTTCTCCATGTCAGTGATCCATGCTTCTGCTCTATCTCCTAATACTATTCTATCAAACTTTGGTGGAGTAATTTTCTTCATATCTTTTTTTCAAGTCATTGGTCAACTATGTCCTTAAATCTTCTGGTCATAGAGGTTCTTCTTGATTTTTAGGGTTTTCCTCAGATTCATCCTACCCTTCATGGAAATTATTCTCTTGATCTTTTTCCTCACTAACCTCTTGGTTATCTACCCCTCTTACTTCCTTCTCTAAGGATCCTAACATTTCCTTGGTTTCATTCTAAAGATCAAGGATTTGGTTCAACTTAGTTGTAGGAACCTCCCTAGCTAGACCAAAACCATCTTGATTGTCTCCAGGGTTTCTTCTCATTAGAACCATATTGCACTTGGTGACTCATTGTGGTTCATTAGTTCTAGGTTTTGATGTGTTTATATGTTAAATTATAGAATATAAACATTACATCATTTGAAACATACATAAAAACTAGAGATTCAAAATTCCACACAAAAGATCAACACACTTGATTACCAAGGAAAAATGATTTTTTTTAATTCACTTTAATGGATTCATACATCCTTATTTAAATAATGTCTAATAGGATTTTAAAGGTTTACAAATCACTATAAGACAGAGGAACCTCCTTAGGTTCTTCTTCTCTATCAGAATCTAGTAATACAAACTTAGAGGTGGGATGTACACACAGTTAATCCCCTATCACCTCTTTGTTTTAAATTGGAACATTTCACCCACACCCAAAAGGAATGTTATGATTTTCCAAAGGATTAGTTGGCCTAATCTCAAACGTAATTATCTCAGTAGTTGGAGGTTTCAAACATTTTTCTCTCTCTAGTTTGATTTGTTCAAGAGAGGTGGTTAGTGTTTCAGAATCAGAGAGCCATGCCTCTCCTTCATAACTCAATGCTATTTTACTTTTTTTTGCTTTAGGATTGCTTAATTTTTCTAGTCTTACCACTCTTTTCTTCGATTTTGACCTTCCCACTTTTGCATTCAAAGAACAACATCACAAGGTTATATTTACTAAAAGCAATGTTATCTAGGTTTTAAAACTTATTGCAATGTAGGCTCATAGGATTGAGTGTTCTAATCATTCTCTGATACCACATGTAACGAACCACTGTAAGTTATCTAAACATACTAAAAAATTTCTAAAACGAAACTACACATATTTTCTTCAATAAAGAAAAAGTAAATCTTAAATACCATAAATAAGATTCATAATGAAAATTTTCCCAATTCATGTACATCATTTACAAAATAAATAAATAAATTGACATACATAAAGTATATATTACAAGATTGTATCTTCATTGTGATGCTATTTTTACAATTTTCTAAGTTTGGAATGATATATAAATCATATGAAATACAAGTGATGTCTCTGATTATCCAACTCTTTGGAAATCTTCAACTACATGAGGGAGACGATCACCTGAGTACTTTTCCTCCAACCATAGACCAATGGTTCCCCACACACCTTCCATCTGGAAGTGGCCCTACCCTTCACGAGAGTAGTGGATTAAGGGAATCAACAAGATCTATTTTGCCATCTGAGAACTAATGTGTGTATGAATTAAAAATAATCAATCATATGCCTCTAGAATCGCTCTAGCTAGGTATGACACAATTTGACTGATTTACAAATTAAAAGACATTGTGAACCAAAACATGCAAACACTGATTTTGCATTACTTTGGCCAAAGATTTTATAATAAATTAAACATTCCAAAAAGAAGATGTGTTTCATATATTCACACACCTCTTTCTCAAACTTGTTAATAGAAATCATTATTTCACACTCAAATATACATAAAAGTATAATACTCAATTACTAGCATCATAGTTTAAACAAAAGTTCTATCCTAGGCTTGGCACATGACATAAATAATTTATCCCATCCATAATTCTCAACTAGTCAAGTATAGGGTAGAAAATTGAATAATTTCAAATTTACACTATAGTAGTGTTGTGGATCCTTGCATTCTCAGCTATACACAATCTCTAAACCAACTGTTCACAATACTTTTAGATATCAAACATCAACTATAGATAAACAAATAGGTTTCACATAATATGGAAGATTATGATTCCAACCAAAGTGAAAATATTGTCAATTCAGTTTGTTTCCTTTGATGTTCTAATTCACTATGACAATCACTTCCACTATTTGACATATTTCCATAAGTCAAACTGACAATAAATTGAGTATAAAACTAAGTACAAATATTGATCAAAGTTTATCCTTCAATAAAGAGTTTACAGTCCTCTAATAACTCATTAAATATTTTCATTCATAATGATAATAACATAGATAATATTCTCTTACTATATTTGCTCATCATCGAGCATCTTATAGTTTTCATGATTTATCAAGATATAATAATAATGATCACTTATGTATATTTATATATGTTTTCATGTTCACAAACTTGCCAACATATATGAATACATACTCTTAAATATAAAACATGATAACAATAGTATCTATAGGTATAATATTCTTCAATAGATACAAAATAGATATAGGTCTATAGAATAACATAGTATTCCTTTTGCAATAGCATTTTTCTTGATCACAAATACCACAAATGTTTCACAACTATTTTACTAATATATCTTGATCTCATATGTTCATAGTATTTTAATAAATTAATACCTAAATCATATTTGTGGAAAAGATCAGATTTCACAGAGTCAATTCATTCTTTCAGATTAAACAATGGATAATATTAAGGAAACCAATTGTGGTCTTCAAACAAGGTAAATTTTCATAAATAAAGATAGCATACTCAAGGCATGGTAACACTTAGGGCATAGTAATCGATGTAGAGCAGGGGGAAGGTTATCAACCCAATCACAATCAACCAACTTTTGTTATCTTGAAACCCTAACTTGATGGTTTATTCACAAACTCTCCTATTCCCCTAGTAGTACTTGAAACAGGATTTTTCCACCATAACTTTCCAAGAATATATTGAAACAAAAATAGAAGGGAATATTCAGATACCCTTTATTCCCTTTGACAAGATATCCAATTTTCATGTGGGGTTGTTTTGGAACAGAGAGGTCAAATCTTGACTGTCCTACTCTTGAGTAGGCTTAAGGTGGTGCAGCAAATAGGGTTTTTTGGCCATAATTTTCAAACCAGAATTGATCTCCAAGAACGAAAACTAGATTCAAATACCCATTTGGCCCTTATTTAACATATCTCAAAATAAGGGTAGGCTATTTTGTATGGAAACCCTCAAATTTGGACTATTTCTCCTCAAATTAGGCCTACTAGGGTTTCAAACCTGTTTTAGTACAATTGACATAACTTGCTCAAAACACAATGAAATTGAGTGAAACAAAAAATAGTATAAATTAGATTAAATTATCCTTCCAACCATACCACATGCAGGTCATACAAATGTCATACTGATCCATAACAAATTCTGAAACAACAATTTAATGTTTAGAAAATACAGAAAATAAAGATTCTTTATTGATTTTTGTGTAAAACTTAAACCCACAACCTTCGCTCAACTTCCCAAGGCTTATTCAATTTGTTTCTAACCTAAAACAAGCATTGATAACTACCTTTTTAGTTTTGCAACCATTCAACTTCTCATTTTCAACCTATGACTCTTCACTTTCCTTGATTTTGCATATTTGCAACAATGACAACTTATGCAATTTGACCTTACAAACCACCTAGCAACCTAAAAATGGACTCAAACATACATGACATGGTCTTAAATGACCTTATTACATCAAAGACACAAAATAGAAATAAAAAATGACAAAATTGCTTCATATAGGCATGAAATCAACTTGGTGCTCCTGCACCAGTAATCCAAAGGCATCATAATCCCAAAGGCACAATAATCCCAAAGGCACAATACTCTGTAGACCATTTTTTCTAAGGATGTACCTAAGTGGATTTAACAATAGAAAACCTTCTTAATAGAACATTGAGAAATTTGCATCATAATAAACAATTTATATTGTCATAGACCTATTATGGTTTCTTCTTAATATCGAAAATAAACCAGCTATGGTCAGGCACCTTAATTCAAAAAATAATGGTTTGGATATATATCCATAACAAAGAATTTAACATGAAAATAGAGAATAACTATTCCCTGTGATATTTCAAATAATTCCTTTCAAAAAAACTTGCATTCTTATGCATAAACAAATTCAAACTATACCAGAAGATTCATTGTAGAATGAAAATCTATAAACCAATTAAATAGTGATTTGTTACATACTAAAAACTTCAAACAAAAAACTCTTCTATTCTATAGAGATTGAACTCATATCTTACCTGTTGCAGCCTTTCTTTTTATTTTATCAAAATGTTGTTACTTTCTTTACCATTGAGGGCTTTGAAAGAATCCCCGAGTTTTCTCAATGAAAAGTCTAAATACTCTCCACATTAACCAAAGTGATTCTACATTCAAAAAAATTTGATTGAGTTTAACTCCACTCCACTTCACAATACCTACACATTAAATGCATTTTATGCATCTCTAACTCCATAATGTGGAGTTTAATCCGAGCTCATGAAATTTTGAAATTCAAATATTTTCAATGTTGCAATACAAATAGTTGCATACATATGTAATTATAATTACATGCATTTACATTTATGTATATATATGTATGTAGATATTTGTATATATATAACATGTGTGTTTGTATATATACACGTTGATATAAATACATATTATTATAATATAGCTATTAAATTAAACTTCTTCGAATAAACTTGTTAAATCGCTTGCATTGAGAGATATATAAACTATTCAATGTAAACCTCAAGTTATCCAACAAATGTATAAAGGATAAGTAATGCAACAAAACACAAGATCAACTAAAACAACAAAGAGTCAATCTAGTCTAGGAGTCGACATCATATTCGTTATGCCAACTTGATAGAGTAAGAACAAACACATTGTCATACCAATAACTATAATACGACACAAAGTACACTAACATTATGACATAAGAAAAATATTCAAACACAATAAAAGTGACACAATACTTGTGTGTGTGTGAGTTCCAATAGGCATACTGTCTTGTCCTTTCACCAAAATCTACTTCTCTCTCTTTAGTGATGCTCTCCATCTTTGCTCTAGAGGGGAAAACTATTTTCCTGCATCCACCTCATTTACAATCACAGTAGTTAGTCCATTATCCACAATAGTATAACATGAAATAATTATTTTAATGATCATTAAGATAAACCATTATCCTCATTAAAAATAATAACCATTTCTGCATAACATGAATACAAATAAATTTATCTCATCATATTTATCCTCTAATCACAACTAGATAAACATAGTTCAAAAATTTATAACAAGCATTTAACTGATAATTAGTTGAAATAACATGATTAAAGTTGTCCAAAAATGGGGTGTGATAAGGATACTGTCCCATTTCCTTAAAATATATTCAATCTTGACTCCATGACCCTAACATTTCTTGGTCATTAATTAAGATTGTTTCTGACACCTTATCATCTTCTCTAGTGAAACCTTGATTTTAATCTATATGTTCACAAAGGGGCTTCCCTCTAGCAAGAAAGTAGTGGGCCTCCCCTCTATGTCATATTCTACAATCTTAGTAATCACTTTGGCCTTTTTTTCAATAATTTCTCCCTCCATTATGTACTCACAAACACTTGGATGCACCACAAAGATAGTAACTTTGTTTCCTGACACCAAATTCTTGAATTTATTGATCCATTAAACTAAAGCTTAAGCTTGTTTTTCAACAAAATTATACTTTGTTTCATAATCCTTCATGGTTCTAGAGATAAAAGAAATGGGCCATTCTCCTTTTCCTATATCATATTTTTGCATCATCACAATCACTATGTTGTGATCTCCTCCATACACATATTATAAAGTCTTTTCAAGTATCGAGGTTAACTAAGACTGACACAGTTGATATTGCTTGCTTGATCTTTTCAAGAGCCTATCTTCTTTTAGCGGTCCATTTGAAATCTTTGTCCCTTTTGAGCATCTAAGTGATAGGAAGGACTAATCCTACAAAATCTGAAATAAATCTACCCATAAAATTTATCTTCCCTAAGAAAGATTGGACATCCTTTTTATTTATAGGCAAAGGAATCTCCATAAAGGATTTCATCATGTCTAGGTCTATCCAGATTCCTTCCTTTGAGACTATGTGTCCTAACAACTTACCTTGTGGTACCTGAAAAATCTATTTCTTTAGGTTTAGAGAAATCCCAAATCCTTGACACCTTTGGAGAAAAAATTTTATGATGAACAAAATGTTCATATTTTGATTTTGAGGACACAATAAGATCATCCAAGTAAACTAGAATACTTTTATTTATCATCTCATTGAATGTAATGTCCATAGCATGTTGGAAGGTTTCCCTAGAATTTGAAAGACCAAAATGCATCGTTGTGTAAGCCAACATTCCTCATTTTGTGGTATATGTGATTTTATACTAGTCTTCTTCTCTAAGACAAATTTGATTATATCTTGAGAACCCATCAAGTAGAGAAAACTTTTTTTGTCTATCTAATCTTTGAAGTATCTGCTCCATTGAAGGGAGCAGATAGCAGTCTTTAAGAGATTCTCTATTAAGGTCCCTAAAGTTAACATAGAGCCTTATTTCACCATTATTTTTTCTAACTGGAACTAGATTCGACACCCACATCGAGTCTTTAATGGGAAAATGATTTTAGAGTCAATCAACTTGCTGAGTTCTTGTTTCATAAGAGGCTTGATTTTTGGATTAACTGGTCTTTGCCTTTGTCAAACTAACATTGACTCGGGCTTCAATTTAGTGTTGTGCTAAACAATCTCTCTATCATAGACTTTTAGATCTTCATAGTTCTAAGCTATTACTTTGTCATACTTAATATAGAAAGAGGTTAATCTATCCCTTTCAACTAGGTAACATGACCTACTTTCACCTTCCTTCTAGTGTTGATTTCTATCTGTATAGACTTCCTTGTTAGTGGAAAACTTTCTTTTATCCATTTTTGCAGCATTTGAGTCAAATAGATTCTCAAGAGTTATGAGTTCATTCACGAGCTTATTTGATTTTAATTGTATTATTTTTTCTTCACAAGAATCATCTACCTTAGACTACAATTGATCCATAAATTCTCTAGATGGATGCAAAAACAAGGCTATCTAAGCATCACTTTCAAAAACATGCCAATGATTCCTCTTATTGGGCATAAAATGTCTGATAATCAATTTAACCATATTCTCATTCTTAAGAAGATATTTTTCAAATCAAATTGAGATCCTATCTAAGCCATTCGATAAACTTCAATGTTTTGGGCTCTCAGAAACACTTCAATTTTTAATGCTTTAAAGCCTTCAAGCAACTCCCTTACCTGTGATGGTATAACTTCATCTTGACATTAGTATCTATATCAATGCCTCTAACTTTTCTGATGACCAACTCCAAATCACCAAGCATGTGTAGCTTCTTAAATTTCAATTTATTTGCTAATGGGAGATCATGTTCCAAAGCCTTATATTTAGCCTCATTGTTAGTGCAACTGAACTAGAAATGGAAATCCTTAAGAAACCTTTTCCCCTAGGGAGATAGGAGATACACACCATCTCCAAAACCATTTGTGCATATTGTGCCATCAAAATATAGCTTCCAAAATTGTGTGGATATATCTAAGTCATGAGTAGAGTCTTTAGGTGAGATAGCTATCTTCGGTATCAATTGTTCTTCATCATAAATTGTATATGTCTCCAAACTTGTGGAATCAAAATTCCTATAAGGGTTGGTTTTCATAGACTAATATAGAAGTGACTCCTCTTGGTTTGTTCGACTGGTTTCCTAAGTTTCTTAATCTAAGAAATTTGTCATACCTTTCCTCTTTTGAAAACATTGTGTGAGCTAGCTTAAAATTTATCATCATTTGATGAGTGATATGTTTCTTCTGGAGAGGCTCTGACAAGATCTTGATTTCACAGGCATATTTGGTTCTAAGGATAAAGTGAGACTAATCAAGAGAGAGGTACCTATCGATTTTGGTAGTGAAATCTCTAGAAAGGCATAGCCAAAATAATGGTGGGATATCAATTATTACTACTTAAGGAACTATGATATTGGGGTAGGCATATAGTGTAAGAGTTAATTATTTAATGACTCCCATTATTGGTGCTTTCTTCCCATCTAATTGCATGACTCCCTTGTCCATGTGTTCATATTCTATTTAGATGGAATCTGCTATCCTTTTGGGCATGTAACCATGGTACTAGTGCCTGAGTCTATCATAGAGTTATGAAACAATTTCTTACCCACTATTATTGTTAAGTAAAAGGGAATATGCTTACATTTACTCACCTTTTGGCTTGTATTTAGGAGAGAAGTGGGGTGTTGGGTTTGTTCCACCTTTTGAGGCCCCATCGTATCTTCTCTAGCATTAGTAGTTGCCTGATTCAATGACACTAGGATTTCCTGCTTCTTGAGAGCCTCTTGAAGTAACATCTTTTGTTCCAAGATAGACAAGACATCCCACAATGAGATTTTAGTTTGTGACTTCTTGATTTGTTCAACTAGATTGAGTGGCACATCTATCTGAGGCTTGGGAACATACCCTCGATATCTCAAATTTTTGGCTTACATATTTGGTACTCCATGGTTTTGAGTCAATAAATTTAAATTCTTGTACCTCTGGATTGTAGGATTAAATTTATAAGCAATAGGAGTAATAGAAGCAATAGGACTCTTTTGAGGAACTACTTTAGAGTGAAAAACTTCTTATGGGTGATCATCCAGCCTTCTTTTGGAACATGTAAAATAGTCAGATTGCACCTACAGAGCCTTAGAAGTAGAAGGATCATTAGCCAACACAACTTCTTCCTCTTCTATCTAGGAGAACAATGCATGTTCAGGGATAATTTATTCTTCTTGTTGTAGGGACATCCCCTATATTTGCACTATCATTACATCATTTTGTACCCCTAGTGATTGATATGAAGATTTCACAACTTGGATCTCCCCTTGAAATCCTTGTTGCCTCCGTTACACTAGCTTTTTCTATAAGTTTGAGCTCATGGATAAGCTTTGCTCAAGGAAAAAATCATGCATTTGAATCATCTATGATTTTATTTTTCCCTAGGATCATGTCTTGTACAAGGTTAGGTGAGATCTATTGTAATGGAGAAGGAACTAGCATAATTTGTTGTCGAGAAGGACCTTCCCCTAGGAGTTTTGAAACCTATTTGGCTGATATTGAGGCTTGGGACCTTGAAAATATTGATACGGAGGCCTTGGTTATGAATCTTGTTACCTTTTCAAATTGATTGTCTTATTTGAAAGCCTTCTAAGGATACTCTTCATATCATCTACTTTTGCTGCTACTTGGGGAGTTGGTACTATAGCCACTAGTATTTAGGGAGAAGGATACGCATACATGGAAGGGAAGCCTAATTTGTGTTCTCAACCTTTGGTAACTCTTCTTGTATTGATAGCTCAAGAAACACTAGTATGGGAGGCATATGAGATAGCTTCCCAGTATCTATTAAACTATTCTCAACTCTTACTGCTAGACCATATATGTCTCTTAGAGAGTTTGTCATCCTAAGGACTAAATCATGATAGCTATATCTGAATTGAAATCTTTGAGATAAAATAAAATAGCCATACTTAGAGTCGTTCATGTTGTAGCTTGGATCTTTTGCTAGGTCTTCTAAAACTAGCTGTCAAAATTAGTGATCGCTTCTATTGGTGTCTACTTAAAAGTTATTAGCTATTACATAGTAAGGGTCTGTCTCCATTCTCACCGAATCTTTCAAAGAAATAATCTCCTAGTTGCTCTTTCATGCATATTGAATTTGATGGGAGAGACTGATACTAGTCAAATGCTTTTCCTTTAAATGACACTGTAAGAAATCTTAAGGTGAAATATTGTTCTATCACATACAAGACTGCCCATATATCTGCTACATCTTGAATGTTCTCAAGAGAAGTTTTTGAATCTTCACCTATATAGTTTAGAAGAGCCTTGAGATAATTAGCTAGGATAGGGTTCCATGTAACTGGTGGTATGGTGGAATTAGTGGACTACCACTATTCGAGTTTCACAAAGTTTCCTAGAGCTCCTTGTGCAGCCATCTAAGAAAGTGGTGGATTTGGTTGTACTACTTTTCTTCTAGGAACAATCACCAATGGAGTGACTAAAAGATCTACATTTTATATAGAAAGAGATCTTGTAACTAGTCTTTCACTCATACAATCTTACTTCTAGTTACAGGTGATTATGGGGATAATGTCCCACTAGGCATGTGAAAAATTGTTGATGTTTATAGCGGCACAAAAGATTACTCTTATACAGACCAATCACTAACAATGGGAAATCCTACAAATGGGGGACTTGACTTGTAGGATTACCTTCAAGATTTCAAAGGCTGGGTCTTCTTATGATCCTCAATAATTCCTCTATCTATGTTTGGAGGAAAGAAGATAGAAACTCTATTTTACAAAACTATCCTAAGGCAATACACCAAATGATAAAACTTGTACTGATGCAAAACTGACATAATGATTTCCTAATTAAAATCCTAATATTAATCCAGGGCTTCAAAGAGCATGAAAATGCATGATTTATGACCATTTACTAATATCATTCATTGAATTGAAAATAAAGGCACACCATCAATATATAATATTTGAAAGAAATCTTAACAGGTCCAAAGAACTAGCACATAATATCACTTATCTTCATTAATGAACCAAGAACAAGATACAAAAGGCAAGATGTACAGTCCTCAAATATTTGATCAGCTTTGTGAAGCATCCACAAAGGCTAAAATATCTACCAATTCTCCTCCCCAAATTTGCTCAATGACCAACTACCAAAACATTTTCTCGTCATGTATATATAGCAATCCATTTTCAAATGCTGCACTAGGTAGGAAACACCTACAACATCTACCTTTGTACACTCAACATTGAATCACACCCACTCTATTTATTTGCACTTCATCTTCAATTAGCATTAATGGCATCTCAAGGTTAGGAATGTGTCATTCAAAATCACCAACATCCCTTACATGAATCTTAATGACCTCATAGTGTACTGGATCAAGCTGCCATGTGCTCCTATAAATGCCTTCATGTTCTCTTTGCAAGGTTAGGGAATCGGTGACTCAATTGCTTTGATGATTCAATGCCTAGCACTTGTTGGCTCTGATTTAATCTTAGTGATACACAGACCATTGGATGTCTTTTGTCTCCAATCGATGGTTCAGAGCCTTTAAAGCTTCACAGAGAAGAAAAGGGACTCAAAACGTGTGACTCAAAACCAATAAGAAATGGCACAATGAAGGAAGTGTGTCACACCTACCAATCGCAAGAAGTCATTTGGAATTGACACATCACCCTAAGAAGCTACCAATGGAGTTTATTTCTTCTTTGAAAGAGGGACGAACTTTGAATCTTGAGTCACTCACCCCAGCTAATAGCACAACACTAAAAGAGTGTTGACCAACATTGTTACTTCAAAATGTAGCACAACTATGCCAAGTCACTCTTTGTTTTGTCTCCTTAGCTTTGATTCTTAAAAGAGACCGAGCCAACTATTGTAGCCAAGTCACCACTATCAACCAATGGAAGAATACCTATAAGGTGTCAGCACTAAAGCCTCAAAAATGAGCATGGAGTCATCACCTATCTTGAGGAAAATCCTTAGACCACTATTGTATTTTGATTCACTGAGGCCCACTTTAGAGTGACCCACCCACCTCCAACCAATCGTGCATCATTTAAAAGTTGTCAGGACTGACAACTTTTAAATATGTGCAATGCATCCACATGTCTACATTGTTTTATAAGAATCAATTGTCTCGTAATCATTGTTTCCTTCATGGAGTCCCCTTGGAGACAAAGCCCCATTAAACAATGACTTCGGAAACGCATCCAATGGTGCAATGAGCTTAGTGTTTTCAGAATTGACAACCTCTAAGAACTACAAAAGGCTTCCATGTGGCAACCATTGTGCATAAAAAAAGGATGTCTACCATAGATTCAAAAAAAGCCTCCACCCTACCAAAAAAAAACTGTCACTGACCTCGATTGGAAATAAAATGTAGGGCTAGGGTTCTACGTGCTCTATTAATGAGCCTAACATTGCCTTTAGCCCCATCGATGCACCCATACACATGTATATGATGACCCTTTATACATTGCTTTGGAGGTTAATGTAAGAAAAATTAAAACTCTATATATAGTCACACGAGAGCTTGTCTCGACCAACCATGGGTTCACTTACCCTTTTAGGTCAGGTTAGACCTAAGACCTAGTATGTCTGCTTCTTGAAAAATCCTACCTTTGATTAGTATTTCCTAAAGTTGGGCAATCCGTGGCTCACTTCTATGTGAGTGGTCCCTCTATAATTCTTAAGTGCCTAAAGTTCCCACATGATGGAGTAGTGCACATAGTCCACCATAGTGGATTGCAACCTCTGTCCATGCATGCAACCTTCTCTTTAGGCTACTTTTGGTTAGCCTTGACAGAGCCTCTCTTACCATGAATGATTTTTTATTCTTATCCTATCTAAAGTTTAAAGCTAGTCAAATTATGAATTTATCTTCTGGCCCTTCTTTCTCATCTCCTATAGCTACTCCCCTTTGATCTCTCATCCTTTGGTGGATATTCATGTTCCTCCTACTTCCCCAAAGGTAATTAAAGGAAACTAGTCTGTATTGAATGCACCTCCCCATCCCCGTGTGACTAGCTAGTCTGTTTTACCTGTAGCCTCTCATTTGAGACATAGAGGTAAGCATCTAGTACTGCATCATTCACCTCACATTCCTATGGTTCCTCCACCTCTAGTGGTTGATCCTATTCCTCTCACTTCTTTGGTGGCATGAGGAAAGGAAATCATGTTGCAAGACTCTCCCCTCTTGTGGTTCCTCAACCGTCGGTCGTTTCTTTTGTTCCTCCTACTTCTTTGGTAGCATGAGGAAAGAAACTTGCATTGTAGGACCCTCCCCCTCCCCTAGTGGTTTCTTAATCCTTAGTGGTTTCTTTAGTTCCTCCTCCTATCCCTTAGATAGGGGAAGAAAAGGAACTTTTGTTAGAAAATCCCCCAACTCCTTCAACAAAGGCCCTAGCTTGCAATAGATATAATGACCTTGCAAGAGATCATAAGTATCTTTGACATGCCATAGTTTGAGAGTGCACATGATCCTAAATCGTAATCTCTCCTTGAATACCTCCCTCCCATGCAACCACCTCTTTATCTTTCTCCTCCTTCGAAGCCTCATCCTCCCCCTTCCTAGCATAAGTCTCTCCTATCCTCGACCCCTACCTCACCTTAGTCAACATAGATGAATACAACCTCAAAAGGGTTAAGGTAGTCTTGACTACCTCTATTGAGGATCCCATTCTTCCTTTTATCTCTGATATGCCACCCTTTTTGTAGCCTCTATACCCCCTAATATCAGCATCATCTCTAGCACCACACTCATAGCCCTTGTTCCATTTCAATGAACCCATCATGAGATCTTTTTAAATGTCCTCCACCTAGTTGGGACCCAAAATAGCAACAATACAAAACTCAAACATTCCTAAATCACCCAGGCCAGGGATTTTTATTAGGGTGACAGGAAGAGGTTTATCAACAAGTTTTGGGCAATTTTGGCCAACTAACAGGAGTGGGTAAACTCCTTTGTACTTCGAGCTTAGAATAGACTCTTGAGGGATATTCCAAGGGGTATACCTAAATAGATATTGAGTTCAAACCAGATAAACAATATTGGACAACCAAGCCCAACTTATCATCTTAACTCCAAATACTGTCACTAAGTCAAGAATAACTAGTTGTCACATAAGCCCTATATAGCTGATTCAACTGTGTGAATGTACATGCATAGGAAAGATAGTTTTTACCCTGAACCATAGATGAATGATTTGTTTGATTTATAAAAAGTGTTTGATCCCTATATAATATGGACCAGTGCCTATTCCATTGGGCAACAAAGTCACAAAATGCAAGGAGGAAAAGAAATACACAACAAAGGATCAACAAAACTAGACATACATTAATATATATGACTTTCTAATAGATTTTCATACAATCAACATACTTAATAATCCAAAAGAGGACTGCAGTGATTCATGTATAACAAAATGATCACAAATACAAAGCCTTGTATTTATTTAGATGTTGTCACACATCTCCAAACACTTATTGCACTCATACCAGAAAATGTGGCAACGGAAAATACATAACTGTTACTAAATTATGTTCACACCTAATTTAGCAATGCCTAGGTAGCAGTTGTCACAAAAGGGGTAAACAAAAATTTTTAAGCGTATGATCACTCAGTCAAATCCATGATATCTTAGCAAGAGAACAAATAAAATATCATTTATTAGGATAATGTGAAAATTCAATTAGAACTATCAAACCATCCTGATAAATGATATTGATATAATGACAAGAGAGCAGGCATTCAAGGAATGACAGGTATCTAACTGGTTTTATCTTTAAGTTATGATGTTGACTTATTCAGATATCACAATTTAGTGCAAGAAAAGGTATTTATAAACTGTCATTTCATCATCATGTTTTAAACATATGTTTCAAATTAGATTCAGTTGTACTATCATATGCATTTGATTTAGAAAGTGTAACATCAGAAAATGTCCCCTTTTGGGCTTTTCCCTCCTAAGGTTGAGCTCCTGGGTCTTTAGAGTCCATTTAGGACATTTTAGTTCATATTTTAGCATCCCGATGGAATAAGACCTAGGTTCCATGGCAAATTGGACCTAGGTGGACCCCTTGAGCGGTAACCTACCCAAAATAGGGGGGAGGACTTGGGTGTCCACACCCTAGTCCTGTCCTATTTTGGGGCAGCCCTAATTTTTGGGTGTCAGTTTATGATCGTTATTTAGTTATTTTGCCGACACGGTAAAGTTTGAATTTTAATTTCTTGGCGGGAGTGCTTGTAGTTGCATATATAAGTAGGCTTAGGCATTCATTTGTAAACTAGATGGAAATTAGATAGCAAGTGTGATGTTCAAGTGTTGTCAAGGTGATTCAAGGCTTCTATTGTGTTGCAAGAGCAGACTTGTGTGTTTTGTGTGTTGATATTTGCATATTTGAGCATCAATCTTCTCATGGCATGAAGAGCATCTTTCTCCATGAGAGCTTCACTACAAGGTGACATATCATTGTGTTTTTATCATTGATTTCTTTTGGTTTTTGGCCTTTGCCTTACAAGGGCATGTTTGGAGACTTAAGTGTCCTCTGGGGTTTGACTGAGGCATACCTCTAAACACCACAACCCCCAAACCAAGTCTTGTGATTGTAGGTTACATGTGTCACATCTAGAAAAAGTGGAGTTGTAGGAAGGCTTGGCAGACATTAGAGATTCAAGATCTAAAGAGAATTCAGACATAGGAGCACTTCAAGGACTAGGGCATTCGCAACAGTGTCCTCCACAAATAAATCTCAGGAAACAAAAGCTACAGGGCTAATCAGTGTCGGAAGGAGGTCCAAATTCTCTGAAAAAGTAGGTACCTTGGACTTGGGCACCCATACCTTAGTCCCTGACTATTCCACCTCAGAACCCTGAAAACATGTATTCTGTGATTTGCTAGTTTACTTCCGTTTGCAAGAACTTTTTCTGTCTTTCGTCAATTTGTTATCGTATTTGCATAATTAGGGTTTTAATGGTCAATTGGACACAAGAGAAGGTAAACTTGATAATTAATTCCCTAATCCAAGTTTCCCTACATCTACAAGTGGCCTAAGGTATGATAGTGCTCGTCACTCAACCCTAGATCCTTGAATGTGAGGTGGAAAGGAGGATTTAAGCATCTACACACTAGAACTTTAACAAATCCAATTTTCACCTAAACATTTTGGCGAACCCATGTTTCTAGACTTAAATTGCAACTTGATGAGTTTTTTTATTCATATTTTGATTGATTGATTTCATTCATTTGGTTATTCATTTCATTACATTGAGAAAAATTCAAAAAAAATGAAAAATTTGAAAAATACAAAAAAATGCATTGTTTGGCTTACTAAATTGCATCAATTCTTCCTAAATTTTCCTAATTCATGATTTTTTGCATTAGATATGATATAAAATATAGAAAAAATCCAAAAATTCAAAAATTTTCCTTTCATTTTCATGATTTAATTGCTAGGGTTTTGTGGAAATTTTCACAATTTTATATAACCTAGTAATTCCAAAATCTAGGATTTGTAGGCAAAATCTTTTATGAGATTTTTCTACTCATTTTATAGGGTCATTCAAATTTTCATTTGACTGTAGTCTTGAATTTTAGTGTTAATTTGTATTTAGATTTAAAATATTTGCATTTTTACATAGAAAATTTTAACGAAAACTAGCAATTTTGATGCATTTTCATTAAATTTGCATGGCATTTTGCATGTTAAGGCTTGAAAAACATTTTAAGATATGAGATTAAGTAGATTTAATCATAAATGACACTTTAAAGCATTCACATAAAATTTTGTCCCAAGATCTCAAACCTAGGGCTACAAAAACAACAATTTTCACTAAAATTAGCCTTATCGACTTTGTAAACTTGCACCGTAGGCATGTTGTGAAAGGTATTTTTGAATAATTTTTCTGCTATTAGGGTAATAATTTTCTTCCCCTCATAAAAATATTCACAACACCCTTTTAACGGCCTCTTGTAGTGAAAATTCGGTAAAAAACTACACATTTTAGCTATTTTTGCCCTAGGGTTTGACCTAGTTTGCACTCCAAGCATGTTGTAATCAATTTTATGGATTGTAATGAATGATATTATTGATATTATTTTCTGTACCTCCTAAAATTCCTTACAACACCTGTTTTGCTAGGTCTTGCAGTTGAAAAACCGTGAAAAATTGCATATTTTGCTATATTTTCACTAGGGTTTTGCCTTAAGTGGCGCCAAAAATGTGTTGTGTTGGGTATTTTTAAATTGAATGACTATTATTACCGATATTATTTTCTTTCCATGATCATTTTCCTCACAACACACTTTTTTATTCTCTTTTGCATTGAATTTTGGTGAAAACAATGCCTATTTTGACATATTTTCACTATATTTTGACTTGGCATTATCTTGGATTTGTATCAAGAGAGTGTTGAGAGTGATTAGATTGCTATTTTGGACTGATATCAGACATATAACTTTCTTACCTTGACTAAAATCCTTACACTTCCCTCTGTTTCATTCATTGGCATTGAAAAAGTATCAAAAAATCAAGCATTTTAGGCTATTTTTGCATATAGTTTTGTGCTTGTCTTTTGCATACTTTTGGAAAATTGTCAAAATCTGATTTTACATTCATTTGGAGATATTGATCATGGCTGCTTATTTGGAATAATTGTTGTCATATATCATGGACATGGATCATTTCTCTAAATTCACTAATAAATATCCTCAAGTTCTAGAGCAAATAGCACACATTCATGATGTTGATCTTTCTATGTGCTCCACATATGAAATTCTTTGCCATATAGGTGACTTTGATAGCTTCACAAATCTCATTGGAATATACCCTTCAATACTAGATGATCTCACTAAATTCATGATCAACCATATATATACTAGTGATGATCTTAAAATGTTAGATGAAGCCTTAGATGACCTTATGGGAAATTCTACTATGGCACCTATTGATAAAACATGTGATGATCACTCTAGTTTACCCAATGATCCCTCTCCAAAGGTTAATCCCCCTCATGAGGACACTTTGATGCAAGAGGATGATTTCATTGACACATCTATTTACATCACATCATCAAGTCTTCATTCTAATGCTCACTCTGGCCAAGATGAAGTGTTAGCAAATGAAGAGCCATCACCAGTTTGCCATTCCAATGCTCTCCCTAGCCAAGAGGAAGCATTAGTGAATGAAGAACTCCCTTCAAAAAAGACCATTCCCTAGGTAGACAATGAGATTTCATCTAACAACAATAAAATCTCTATTACAATGCATGAAACCTTTATGGATCATCCTACTAATCTTGCTCCTTTAGTTGATTGTTCATATTCCTTGGATATCACTGAGGAAGAGAAGACCTTCAATGTCCCTCCTTTGATTGAATATTCAAGTCATTTGGACATCACTAAGTATGTAGCACTAGTGGATGAGGAGAAGTCTCTCACATTGAATCCCTCAAGGATGGATGTTGAGGTCACTCAAAATAATTTGCTTCTCCCACCACATAAGAGGATAGAAAATATGTGTACTAATGAACTTCAACAAGAAAACATTCCACCTAACATTAAGTCAAACCAAGAAGCATTTAAGAATGAACAAAAGAATAATTACAAAGACTTGGCAATAGTACCTTATGTTTACAAATGGAAAGAGAATGATTTAATTGTTGATGACCTTTATGGCCCAAAAGGGGCCCTACAGGTAAGTATCTATAACCCTTTATCTCTCTCCTGATGTGCTTACCCCGTGATGTGTTATGTGTTGTTTAGGCCTCTTGGGATGACCTCAGATTCTCCTGTAAGGTTTGGGATACTAGGAGACCACCTCTATTGTGACCTTCTATTTGTATCATCATTCTTCTATATTGCTCTCTCTTATTTCATTGTTGAGTGTTGTGTCTTACGGACATAGCATCATGGTTGGTGACTTGGGGGAACCCTCCTACGTGATTCTCCCTAAGACACTTGTTTTCTCCTCTCTTATTTATTGTTTACCTTCCTCTAGTGTTTCCATCTAGCTAGCAGATGATGACAAAAATTTATACTGATGCGGACCTAGTGTCCCTTTCGAGAGCAATCAAAAAAATGGACTTAGTTCCTAATATGACGATGGGGTTGTATATTTTATCCAATGATTGGCTAGTGGAAGCACTCATGCTTTCTGCGTAGTGACTTTGATGATGTTTTTATCACATTTACAAACCTTAACATTACTGCTACTCTGTGCACCCTTGTTTGCCTTTGAATCTAGCCTTGGAGGTACTCAATTTGGAAAGTAACCCCTGGTTATCCTCAAACTCCAAATTCATTATATAACCTTAGCTTTTTGTGTGGTTAATCATATGCATTGATGTTGTTGTTTATCATGATGTTATGGACACTAACATGTTTCTTGCAGGGATGTGTTTGTGGGAACATTTGGCAATCGTAAAGTACATGTCACCTCTGTGGGGCATGGGCTTTGTGAATGTCAGTGTTCCCTTGTGTGTTTTCTTCCTACCTTAACGTGCTTGATATCGATAACTAACATCAACCACCTTAATGTGGGGGCATATATAAGGTAAGTTGTCTGTTATAGATGTTAGCAATGTGTTTGACCTCAGATGCAGAGACCTGCACCCTAGAGTGGTGCATCGTGCATCCTTAGTTTGTTTGCAATCAATCAATCATGTAAGCCCTTTGCAGAGGTAGGATATCGAACATATCCTTTTTCTTAAGCCCTCCGAGAAGGTAGGATATCAAGCATATCCTCTTCCTTAAGCCCTCCTTAGAGGTGGGGATGGTGTATTTTTCAAAGCAGATTACATCATCTTGTCATTTTCAAAAGTCCTCTACGGAGGCAGGGAGCGGTTATGTGACTAACTCAACCCTTAAATATGTCTTCGGTGATTGTTGTGGAAAATCCCAATCATCGGTGTGTGCCTGTAATGTGCTTGAGATGGTGTTGGACCTAGAAATAGGTACACTCCATCGATTGTCTGTCGTGTTTTCTCCGTGTCTTCAAGTGTGTTTGTTTTGGTGTGCTTGTTTTGTGTGGTGTGTTTGTTACCCCATATGCAGAGACCAGTGCCTTTGACTAGTGCTTCATTAATTTTGGGAGGTTTTGCATGTCTTGCAGGTGTGTTGCCCCATATGCAGAGACCAATGCCTTTGAGTAGTGCTTCCTGCATTTTGAGAGGTTTGTTTAATTTCCTCTACTTGCATTTTCATTTCATATATATGAGAAAAAGAAAAGACAAGATATTATTTCTATCTTCCATGCATTAATGTGTCTTATATGCATTGACTCTCTACTCCGTGTTATATGTGACTATAATTGTCTTCTCCTTTATTTTGTGTGCCTATTACTTTCTTCTATGTGATTGGTGTGTCTTCTCAGTGCTTGGTGTGTTTGTTGTGTTTGTGACCTTACTTTAATGCATTTATGAGCCTCGTGTTCATACATACATTAAAGTGGGGGCTAAATGTAACATAGGAAATTGTCCCCTTGGGGGTTTTTCCCTCATAAGGTTTAGCTCCCGGGTCTTTAGAGTGCATTTAGGACATTTTAGTTCATATTTTAGCATCCCAATGGAATGAGACCTATGTTCCATGGCAAATTGGACCTAGGTGGACCCCTTGAGCTATACCCTACCCAAAATAGGGGGAGGACTTGGACGCCTGTGCCCTAGTCCTGTCCTATTTTGGGGCAGTCCTAATCTCTGGGTGTCGGTTTATGACCGTTATTTGGTTATTTTGCTGACACGGTAAAGTTTGAATTTTAATTTCTTGGCAGGAGTGCTTGTAGTTGCATATAAAAGCAAGCTTAAGCATTCATTTGTAAACTAGATGGAAATTAGATAGTAAGTATGATGTTTAAGTGTTCTCAAGGTGATTCAAGGCTTCTATTGTGTTGCAAGAGCAGACTTGTGTGTTTTGTGTGTTAATATTTATAGATTTAAGCATCAATCTTCTCATGGCATGAAGAGCATCTTCCTCCATGAGAGCTTCACTACAAGGTGACATATCATTGTGTTTTTATCATTGATTCCTTTGGTTTTTGGCCTCTACCTCACAAGGGCACGCCCTCTTTCTTTGACATTGGTGTTTGGAGACTTAAGTGTCCTCCGGGATTTGACTGAGGCAAACCTCTAAACACCACAACCCCCAAACTAAGTCTTGTAATTGTGGGTTATAGGTGTCACATCTAGAAAAAGTGGAGTTGCAGGAAGGCTTGGAAGACATTAGGGATTTAGGATCTAAAGAGAAGTCAGACATAGGAGCACTTCTAGGACTAGGGTGCTCGCAACAGTGTCCTCCACAGACAGATCTCAAGAAGCAAAAGTTATAGGGCTGATCAGTGTCGGAAGGAGGTCTAGATTCCCTGAAAATGTAGGTACCTTGGACTTGGGCACCCACACCTTAGTTCCTGACTGTTCCACATCGAAACCCTGAAAATAGGTATTCTGTGATTTGCTATTTTACTTCCGTCTACAAGATCTTTTTCTGTCTTTCATCAATTTGTTGTTGTATTTGCATAATTAGGGTTTTAATGGTCAATTGGACACAAGAGAAGGAAAATTTGATAATTAATTCCCTAATCCAAGTTTCCCTACATCTACAAGTGGCCTAGGGTATGATAGTGCTCATCACTCTACCCTAGATCCTTGAATGTAAGGTGGAAAGGAGGATTTAAGAATCTAAACACTAGAACTTTATCAAATCCAATTTCCCCTAAACAGAAAGCAAACATACATAAATCATTGCATAAGGTAAAATAACTGATCATATTTAAGAGAATGTTTAAATATTTCCCAGACAAGTTGTGGGAATGACTAAACTAAGCAAATGCAAACATTATGCAAGCTATATATATGATGAAGAAGAAAGGAAAAGAACACATGAGGAAATTGGATATTCATCATTGCCTTATTGTGAAGGTTGATTATCCTATTTAGCAGCTTGGTCTTCATCTCTTCATCCTCTTTCTCCTGATCAGGATGGTTAACCTACAAATGTTGGAGAAAAGTTTTGTTAGTGTTAAGAAAAGTGTCTCAACCTTGTAAATTTGAAAGATTACTATTCTTCCCAGTTTTGGTCTTTTTCAATACCCTTTATCTTGGAGAATGGTCTGGAACCTTCAAAGTTTCCAAAAGTTTCCAAATGAGCTAAAAATAGTGAGACTTACTATTTTTAGTAAGTTCTTTGATTGAGCTCGGATTGACCTAAAATTATTCCCAGAAGGTACGGAACAACTAAGTAAACATCTTGAGTGAGTTTCGTCTCAAGTTCATACATAGATTACAAGATATTAAAGTTTCTATTTTTTGAAACTACCAAAAAAAGTCTTTCAACTCAATTATCAAAATCAAAACTTCTCTAAACATCCTAAAAATTGGGATAATCAGTGTAACAGGTTATAGGGTGATAGATCTCTTCACGAGATTTTTGACACATTAAACGGTTCGTCAATCAGACACCGGGATCAAAAGTTATGGCCTTCGGAAGTTGGACCTTCTGTTTTGGGAAATGTAAAAAATGTGTTGGACACATAAAAGAGCTATAAAGGGGAGAGTTACATGTGTTGGTGTGTGCTTTGGCACATCACAAGGAATCTTTTGACTGGAGATAATTTGGGCGCTACTTATTCGGTGGTTTTAGCTCATGGTTTTGTAATTACCATTGGCAGTGTACTGTATTTTATATCCTATATATATCAGGAACATGAGATGGAGGTTGTATGTAAGAATATTATAGATGTCAAGTTACCTCCTAGATTTTTGGTTGGATATACTCATGTAAAAGCTTGCTTTGCAAGTATACTGTAATCTTTGTGATTTCTAAATAATATATTGGGTGGCTTTCAAGTGTGGGGTTTTTTGCTTGAAAGGGTTTTCCCCACATATATCTTGTGTCGTGAGTTTTGTGTTTGCATTTGGAAGTTTTTATTATCTTTTTGTTAATGTGCATCTTAATTTGTAACTGTAAAAGTAAAAATTTGCATAAGTCTTTCCTCATTAGATCAGTGTAGGAAGTGTTTCCACATACCTTGCTTCCTTTCAGTTGGTATTAGAGCCTAATCACCTTTTGTTCTAGTTGTTGGGTAGAGGGTTTTTTGAGTTGATCTTCATTTGAGTGGGAGCTTGTGTAGAGGATTTTGAAATCTTTGTTGCAGGTAAGAGATGGTGAGCACATTTGGGAGGTTTAAGATAGAGAAGTTTAATGATAGTAATTTTGAGTTGTGGAAACTCAAAATGGAGGACATGCTTTTAGATTAGGATTTATGGGAAGCTGTGTCTGGTGCAAAACCAGCAGCAATGTCTCAAGAAGACTAGGATCTCAAAGATTGAAAAGCTAAGGATTTGATAGGACTCTGTTTGGCTAATTCAGTGCTCCTAAATATCCATGAAGAGAAGATTGCAAAGGAACTTTGGAAGAAGCTAGGAGATGTTTATCAAGCTAAATCCCAGGTGAAAAAGTTATTCCTATGAAAGAAATTGTATTCTCTGAGGATGGAGGATGGAGAATCTGTCGTTGATCACCTAAATACATTCAATATGCTTGTTGCCCAATTAACTTCTATTGGTGTGAAGATGGAGGAGGAGGATCATTATATACCATTACTGTGTTCCTTACCATATTTGTGGGACCACCTTGTTATGGCCATTGGGAGTACCACTACCACCTTCAAGATGGATGAAGTGGTTTCTTCGTTGTTGTCTGAAGAGATGCAGAGAAACTCTTTCAAATCAGCTAAGGAGGCTCTTGCAGTTCGTGGTAGATCTAAAGAGAAGGGAAAGAAAAAGGATAAGAAGAAAGAAGAAAAAGGAAGATCCAAATCCCGTGGGAGATCTAAGTCTCCCAAAAAATCCAAGGCCCTATGTTGGAACTGTGACAAACTTGGTCACTTCTGCAAGGAGTGTAAGGAGGAGAAAAAGAAAAAGAAGATGAATTATGATTTGGATTCTGACAAGTCCTCTCAGGATGAAGGAGAAGCATTTGTCACTGCCTTGGCAACACATGCATCTGAGGATGTGTGGCTTATTGACTCTGGTACATCTTTTCACATGACCTCGCATCAGGGTTGGTTTTCAAATTATGAAGAGTACGATGGTGGAAAGGTGTACTTGGGTGATGATTCTCACCTGAATATTGTTGGCCATGGAAGAGTCTTAATTCGATTCCTTGATGGACGAGTAAAGGGAATCAATGGTGTTTTGCATATCCTTGGTTTGACACGGAACCTTCTTTTTGTAAGTAAATTGAATGATGTGGGTGTGCAGGTTGTTTTCTCAAATGGAGGATGCAAGATGACTAGAGGATCTATGGTGTTGGCTAAGGGTATTCAAATTGGCACTCTATTTTAGCTTGATGCATGCACAGTTCAGTGCAATAGTGCCTCTATTTCGAAGAAGAGAGCTTTAGAGTCTTCATCCTCACCATTGGAACCAACAACGAAAAAGACTGTTGCATCTACTTCTAATGGTCGTGCTTTCTAGGTACCTAAGGGTGCTCATTCTATCAAGATGAAACTTCTAGCTAACAAGACCATGTTATGGCACCAAAGGCTTGGTCACATTGGTGAAAAGGGTTTTAGGACCTTGAAGAATAAAAATCTTGTTGAGTGTATGAATGATTGTAACCTTGAGTTCAATTTCTGTGAACATTGCATTTATGGAAAATAAAATTGTGTTCAGTTTTATTCCAGTTCTCACACATCTTCTGAGGTGTTGGACTTGATTCATTCTGATGTGTTTGGTCCTATTAATGTTCCTTCGATTTCAAAATCTGTTTACTTTGTTTCATTCATTGATGACTATAGTACAAGGACATGGGTGTATTTCCTTAGAAGTAAATCTAAAGTCTTTAATAGATTCAAAGAGTTCAAAGCTCTTGTAGAGAATCAGAAGGATAGAAGATTAAGTATTTGAGGACTAACAACGGTGGTGAGTTGTGTTTAACAGATTTTGACAAGTTCTGTAAAGAACAGGGGATTGAGAGGCACAAGACAACTCTGTATACCCCTCAGCAGAATAGATTTGCAGAGAGGATGATTCAAATGTTGATGGAGAGGGCAAGGAGTATGATAAGTGGAGTTGGTCTTGAACAAAAGTTTTGGGTTGAAGCTATTGCTACCACTTGTTACCTGGTTAATAGGTCTCCTACATCAGCGCTCATTGATAAGACACCTATGGAGGTATGGTCAGGTAAAAAGCCTTCATTAAGACATATTTGAGTATTTAGTTGTGAGGCATATGTACATGTGCCTAAGGAGAAGAGGTCTAAGTTGGAGAACAAGGCTGTAAAGTGTATCTTCATCGGTTATGGCATCGGTGTGAAAGGGTACAAGCTTTGGGATCAAGTAGCTGAGAGAGTTCTGTATAGAAGAAGCGTGATCTTTAGAGAGCTCAATCCTTCTTCTATTTTCTTGCAACTAGAGAAAGAAGAGAATAAAGATGATGTGGTTCAGCTTGCTTCCACCCCTGAGAAAGTTGAACCAAAAACATCTATTGGACCTAATAATGAGGAGAGCTCTAGTAGCTCTGAAAGTTTAGAAGAAGATAAAGAACCTCAACCTCAACCTTTGAGGAGGTCCATGCAGATAAGGCAGCAACTTGATAGGTTTGGTTATTCATTGCATGATTCTAGTTTTATTTATTTTTTATTTCTAACACTGATGAGCCTAGGATTGTGAAAAAGACTATGGGTATGCAAGATGCAGGTTCCTGGAAGGAGGCCATGGAAGAGGAGATGGCTTCTTTGGAAAAGAATAATACTTGGGACTTGGTACCTTTGCCTAAAGCACGAAAACCTGTTGGATGCAAATGGGTGTTAAAAAAGAAATTTGGTGTAGATGATAGTGTTGAGAAATATAAGGCTAGATTGGTTGCGAAGGGGTATTCTCAAGTGGAGGGAACTGACGATGGTGAGATTTTCTCTCCCATTGCAAAGATGACATCTATCTAGTTCTTGTTATCTCTTGCAGCAGCGTATGATCTAGAAGTGGAACAGATGGATGTGAAGACAACATTCCTTCATGGTGACTCAGAGGAGGAAATCTATATGTCATAGCCAGAGCACTATGTGGTAAAAGATAAAGAAAATCTAGTTTGCAAGTTGAAAAAGTCTTTGTATGGTTTGAAATAGTCTCCTAGGATGTGGTACCAGAAGTTTGATGCCTTTGTGTTGAGTATTGTATTTTAGAGATCGAAATCAAATCATTGTGTTTACTACAAATTTGACAATGATCGCATTCTCATTATTGCATTACATGTTGATGATATGTTATTGATTGGGAATGGTAAAAGTTTGATTTTTGATTTGAAGTCTCAATTGTCAGCACAGTTTGAGATGAAAAATCTAGTGGCAGATTAGTACATTCTGGGAATGGAAATCAGAAGAGACAGAGCAAACATAAAACTTTGGTTAGGCCAGAGTAAGTATGTTAATAGTATGTTGGAGAGATTCAGCATGATGGATTGTAGACCTTTTGACTGTTCCTGTTACAATGGGGACAAAGTTATCTATTGAAGACTGTCTAAAGTCTCCTTCTGAGATAGAGGATATCAGTAGAGTTCCTTATGCTAGTGCAGTTGGTAGTTTGATGTATGCGATGGTCTATACAAGACCAGACATTGCCCAAGCAGTGGGAGTCCTTAGTCAATTTATGGCTAATCCTGGATGGATACATTGGGATGCAGTGAAGAGAGTGTTTAGATATTTATGGGGTACTTCTGAGTATTCCTTATGTTATCATGGTTTATAGGACCTCGTCATTCACTTTGTTTTCATGGATTTGTGGATTCGGATTGGGCAGGTGACATTGATAGCAAGAGATCCACCAATGCTTATGTGTTCACTATGTTTGGTGGTGCTATTAGTTGGATGAGTAAGAGGCAACCTATGGTTTCTTTGTCCACTACTGAAGTTGAGTACATGGCAGCAACTCATGCTTGTAAAGAAGCCATTTGGCTTAAGATATTGTGTTCTGATGTTGGGTTTGATGCAGAGAAGATTACTATTTGTTGTGATAGTCAGAGTGCCATATGTTTGACAAAGAATCCTACTTTCCACACAAGGACTAAGCATATTGATGTCCAATACCATTTTGTTTGTGACATGGTAGAATATGGGAAGGTAAACTTGGAAAAAGTTGAAACTTTGATGAGTGTTACAGATTCCTTGACAAAACCTGTGAGCACAAAGAAGTTCAAATGGTGTTCAGAGTCTATGGGCCTCATGGCCCCTAGCAATTAAATCATGGTGTTGATACTCCCTTTGCTCTTGCAAGGTATTCAAAAAGTGGGAGAATGTTAAGAAAAGTGTCTCAACCTTGCAACTTTGAAAGATTACTATTCTTCCCAGTTTTGATCTTTTTGAATACCCTTTATCTTAGAGAATGGTCTGGAACCTTCAAAGTTTCCAAACGAGCTAAAAATAGAGAGACTTACAATTTTTCATAAGTTCTTTGATTGAGCTTGGAGTCACCTAAATTTTTTCCCAAAAGGCACATAACAACTAAGTAAACATCCCAGGTGAGTTTTGTCTCAAGATCATATCTAGATTGCCAGATGTTAAAGTTTCTATTTTTTGAAATTGCCAGAAAAAGTCTTTGAACTCAATTACCAGAATTGAAACTTCTCTAAACATCCCAAAAAATTGGGATATCTTGCATAATATTTTATAGGGTGATAGATCTCTTCACAAGCTTTCCGACACATTAAACGGTTTGTCAATCAGAAACCCAGATCAAAAGTTATGGCCTCTAGAAGTTGGACCTTCTGTTTTGGGAAATGTAAAAACGTGTTGGACACATAAAAGAGCTGTAAAGGGGAGAGTTACACATGTTGGTGTGTGGTTTGGCACATCACAAGGCATATTTTGATTGAAGATAATTTGGACGCCACTTTTTGGGTGGTTTTAGCTCATGGTTTTGTAATTACCGTTGGCGGTGTATTGTATTGTATCTCTTATATATATCAGGAACTTGAGATGGAGGTTGTATGTAAGAATCTTATAGATGTCGAGTTACCTCCTAGATCTCTAGTTGGATATACTCCTATAAAATCTTTCTCTGTAAGTATATTGTAATCTTTGTGATTTCTAAATAATATATTGGGTGGCTTTGGAGTGTGGCGTTTGTCACCTGAAAGGGTTTTCCCCACGTATATGTTGTGTTGTGAGTTTTGTGTTTGGATTTGGAAGTTGTTATTATCTTTTTGTTAATGTGCATCTTAATCTGTAACTGTAAAAGTAAAAATTTGCATAAGTCTTTCCTCATTAGATCAATGTAGGAAGCATTTCTGTATACCTTCCTTCCTTTCAGTTAAAACCTTTGGATATGCAAATTCATCATATGCTTTATCAAGCAGACATATAAACTTGCAAACATTATGCATTAATGTGATTGAATCAAAATCAGACATGTGCAATAAATCAAATCATCATGAGAGATCAATCAGCCTCCAAGAGGTATGTTTTTATGTTAACTTGTTTGTTCAATGTGCAGGTATAAGAAAAGTTATGTTGCTGATTTGAAGACATTAAAGCATGTGGAGAAAATGTGGCTCCCACAAGGGTAGAGCCCAACATGCTTCCTTCTTATTCATCTAAGAAGGATATCAGATTGTAAGAGACAGAGTACACTATCATGTAATTCATGGAATATTCAACACATCAAGTGAAACATAAAGGTTATCATAGAGAGGTAAAGAAGAGAAGTTGCTCCTATAAACTATGCTCACTTTAGAAATAACTTGTCAAAGTGAAGCCTCATGTTCAAAATACCTTGTAAGAGATAGAAGATGCTTCATTTAATAGCATTAATGAAATAAGCAGTGAAGGTATGATCTTCATACAATGGATGCATCATAAAACCAGATAGAGCATATAATAGAACAACATATTCCCTGAATAAGGAGTGCAAGAGGGAGGTACAGTGATCAAAAGAAAGAAGTAAAGCCATAACAACATGAGGGACAATTGCCATTGAATGTCATAAAGGTGCTACAAATTTTTAAAGAACAGTAGTGTAAAGAGTACGAGTTGCCTTAACCAACTGAAGACTTACATCGTGATAGCAAGTGAAGGTCAAGTATAGTTATCAATGAAGTGATCACAAAAAGAACAAGTTACAGGAATCATATGTGTGACAGTGACAAAGTATCTACAACAAACATTTCTGTCCCTATGTTATCATGAGCCTACATTCTCATGAGAAGTAACAACAGATGAAGATAAAGTCATAGTTCTCAAGAGGAGTAGCAGGTGTATGAAGGACTGAACAATTTTTATGACCAAACCCCAAGATGACATGTAAAAATAGAAGGTATTGTTCCATTCTTTACCATTAATGAAGTTTGATATTTTATTGAATAAGACAGCAGTCCTATATCATCAATAGGTACAGTCATAAATGATAGGAATGAATGGACATGCCATGGAACTAAATGAGTAAGTCTAAAGGACACCACAAGTACATCATATAATGATGTCATCATGGACCATATTCATATAAGAAGAACAAAGAAGGAAGTTAAAACAACTAGCATGAGTACAGGAGAGTACAGTGAACTTGATAGCATGTAAGCCTCATAGATACAGTCCATTTTTCATGAGAAGCATGATAGTCATCTTCTTTTATTTACATCCATAGGAAAGAGGAAAAGCACAATGCAAATGACAAGTCTATCTATAGGAGACAAAAAGAACAAATAGAAATGTCACAAATGCCAAGAGAGTCTCATCATGATTGCATCTTCCACAAACTTAATTATAAAATGCAACATGTATAAGTAATGAAACAGTCTTGCGACTATCTAGTAGACAAGAGCAAATAGACATGATACAACTATATAGTAGTTCAGAAAGTAAATAGTTCATTTTTCATCATTTTTGCAGAGTAATGGAACATCATAAGCTATAGAAAGGAGAGAAGAACATAGTTATTGCATTGACAGAAGAGTAGGGTTTCAAGAAGACCCTTATATCTTCATTATTTGCATAGAAAAGTAGAGAAATATAGAATGAATGAAAGCCCATTTTAGTTTTTTATAAAAAGGAGGAAAAGTCTTGAGAAAACCCTTATATCTCATATAGTGGCTGAAGCCAACACATGTTATTCCTTCATAATGAATGAAAGTGAAAGGAAGCTAGGTGTGCAGAAATTACTTCCTACACTAATCTAATGAGGGGAGGGCTATGCAAATTCAATTTAATCTTTACAATTACAATATGCATAGAACCAGAAATAAGACAGAAGAAGAGAGAGAAGATATAACAAGGAGAAAACCCTTATCAGGTGAAAAACCCCACACTCGAAAATCTACACAATGTATTATCAAAACTGAATATGGTTTACAATACACTTGCAATGCAAGCTCTCAATAGTCTTCGTCACTCATGTCAGGAGTCAATCTGGTAGCATAACAGTACCTGTCAATCACATTATGCAACTCCTCCTCCAAGCACCTATTTATATTAAAAAATACAAGGAAAAATAGCCTATATCTTGGAATGGGCATCCAACGTGGTCTCATGGCACAAAAACCCATGCCTATGGACACTTGATCAACATTGTAAGATGCTTCTGACACTTGTCCACACACCCCATCCAAAAGAGGTTGCCTATTTCCAAAATAGGTTATGATAGATGCTCTTATGACTCTTATGACCATCATAGAATCTGTCATAGCAGTTACAACTTACAGCTGTAAGAAAATCTATCATACATAGGCTATAAATAGCATATTTCTTGCATGTCATAGTCCACCTTGGGGCACCCAAAGATGCCTTTTTGAAAGATGCTTCTTGACACATGTCTTCACTTGTCTTACAAGCTTCTATTTCTGACTCTTACATGTCATAACTTCGTCATAGGAATCTTTCATGACCGTTTCTGTAAACATTCCCTTACACAACATCCAAGATGCCAACACATGGAAAAATATTCCTACCACTAAGTGGGATGCCTATTTTCTCATGTGAGGACAAAATTACATGTGGTCATATGACATGTAGGATGACACATCACCATGCCAACTTCCACAATATGACAACATAGGATTTACATCCAAATTATACAATTAGCAATAAATAAATAAATACAATAAAATAATACAAGGAATTACCAAGGTTGAGACACCTTAATTCCCAACATTCTCCCACTTGTCGAACACCTTATAAGAGCCAATAGAATAACAGGATTTAATTGCTATAGGCCGAGACGCCCATAGACTCCGAACACCATCTGAACTTCTATGTGCCCACTGGTTTCGTCAATGCATCTGCAACATTCTTCAAAGTATCTATCTTATCCAAATTTAACTTCCCATCCTCTACCATGTCTCACATGAAAAGAAACTGTACATCAATATGCTTTGTTCTGGCATGGAAAGTTGGATTCTTCGCAAGGCAAATTGCACTCTGACTATCACAACAAGTCCTAATCTGTCATACATCAACACCAATATTTGAACACAATCTCTTAAGCCAAATGGCTTCCTTACAAGCATGAGTTGCTGCCATGTACTCAGCTTATGTCATGGACAAAGCAACCACAAGTTGTCACTTACTCATCCAACTAATAGCACCACCAAACAATGTAAACACATAAGCACTGGTGGATATCCTACTGCCAATGTCACCTACCTAATCTGAATCCACAAATCCATGAATATCAATAGAATGTGCAGGTCCTGTAACATTACCATGATAGCATATGGAATACTTGGAAGCACCCCTCAAATATTTGAACACTCATTTAACTGCATCCCAATGTATCCATCCAGGATTAGCCATAAATCGACTAAGGACTCCCACTGCTTGGGTAATGTCTGGTCTTGTGCAGACCATAGCATACATCAAACTGCCAACAACACTAGCATTAGGTACTCTTCTCATGTCCTCCACCTCACTAGGAGATTTTGGAGAATCACTAACAGACAACTTTATCCCCAAAGAAATAGGAACAAACAATGGTCTACAATTTACCATGTTGAACCTATCCAACACGGTCTTCACATACTTACTCTAGATTAACCAAAGTTTTCTGTTAGTTTTGTCTCTTCTAATTTCCATTCCAAGAATGTACCTGGCTGCCCCTAAATCTTTCATTTCAAACTGTGCTGCCAACTGAGACTTAAAATTAGAAATCATATTTTTACCCTTCCCAATGAGCAACATATCATCAACATATAATACAACAATGAGAATATGATCACCATCATACTTATAATACACATAGTGATCTGACTTCGATCTCACAAATCCAATTGACAACACAAAGGCATCAAACTTCAAGTATCACATCCTAGGAGACTGCTTCAAACCATATAAAGACTTCTTTAACTTGCAAACCAAATTTTCTTTACCTTTCACCATGTAATGCTCTAGCTGTGACATGTAAATCTCTTCCTCCAAATCACATGAAGGAAAGTTGTCTTCACATCCATCTGCTCCACCTCTAAGTCGTAAGCTGCTGCAAGAGATAACAAGAATCGAATGGATGTGAGATTTGAAATGGGAGAGAACATCTCACCATAATCTATACCATCCACTTGTGAATACCCCTTTGCAACCAATCTAGCCTTATACTTCTCAACATTGCCATCTCCACCAAATTTCTTCTTGAACACCCATTTGCATCCAACAGGTTTCCGTCTAGGAGGCAAAGGCACCAAGTCCCAAGTTTGATTCTTTTCCAAAGAATCCATCTCATCCTCCATGCCCTCCTTCCAAGAACCTGCATCTTTCATATCCATAGCCTCTGACACAGTCCTAGGTTCATCACTGTTAGTAAGAAAAGTAAAAGCACAACTAGAATCAAGCAAAGTATAACCAAACCTCTCAGGTTGCTTCCTAATTCGTGTGGACCTCCTCAAAGGCTGAGGTGGAGGTTCTACTTCATCTTCTAAACTTTCAGAGCTGCTAGACCTCTCCTCATTTTCAGGTCCAACATTGTCTTCCTGTTCGGTCTTCTCAGGGGTAGAAGGAAACTGAACAACATCCTCTTTCTTTTCTTTTTCTTCTGGCTATAAAATAGTGGAAGAAGGTGTTAGCTCTTTAAAAATGACACTTCTACTATACAACACATTTTCAGCCATAGGATCCCAAAGCTTGTATCCTTTCACACCGACACCATAGCCAATGAAGATACACTTAATAGCCTTGTTCTCCAATTTTGACCACTTCTCCCTAGGAACATGTGCATATGCCTCACAACCAAAAACACAAAGATGCCTTATTAAAGGCTTTCTACTAGACCACATCTCCATGGGTGTCTTACTAACAAGAGCTGATGTAGTAGATCTATTTACCAAATAGCAAGCAGTGGCAACAAGCCCAAAACGTTTGTTCTAGGCCAGCTCTACTAAGCATACTCCTAGCCTTCTCCATCACTGTTCTGTTCATCCTCTCTACAACTCCATTTTTCTGCAGGGTATATGGAGTTGTCTTATGTCTTTCAATCCCAAGTTCCTTACAATATTTATCAAATTCTATAGAATAGAACTCACCACCATTGTGAGTTCTCAAACATTTAATCCTTTTACCAGTCTAATTTTTAGCAAAGGCTTTAAAGTCCTTAAACTTACTATAGCTTCAAATTTGCTTATGAGAAAATAAATCCATGTCCTTCTACTGTAGTCATCTATGAAAGATACAAAATATATAGATTTTGATAATGAGCATTAATAGGACCAAATACATCAGAATGAACAAGGTCCAACACACCAGAAGACTTATGAGAACTCGAATAAAACTGAATGCAGTTTTGTTTTCCATATATGCAATGTTCACAAAAGTTGAACTCAAGATTACAATCATCTAACCCCTCAATGAGGTTTTTTATTTTTCAGGGTTCTAAGACCCTTCTCACCAATGTGGCCAAATATCTTATGCCATAACATTGTCTTTTCAGTAGGAAACTTAACTTCCAAAGCATGAATACAACCATCAGGACTAGATACAATAGATTTCTTCACTACTAGTTCAGATGGTGGGGATGAAGTGACTAATGCCCTCTTCTTTGAGTCAAAAGAACTATTGCATTGTGAAATGCATGCCTCCAACTAAAACAGAGTACCTCTCCTAGTACCCTTAGCAAGCACCATAGCTCCTCTAGTCATCTTGCATCCTTATTTCGAAAAGAAAACATGCACACCTGCATCATTCAACATACTTACAAAAAATAGGTTTTGTGCTAAGCCTGGGATGTGCATAACAATAGAGATCCCCTTCACTCATCCATCAGGGAATCTGATAGAGACTATTCCTTGACCAACAGTCTTTAGATGAGAGTTGTCACCTAGGTACACCCTTCTACCATCAAACTCCTCATACTTAGTAAACCAATCTCGATGTGAGGTCATGTGGAATGATGCACCAGAATCAATCATCCACACATCATTAGATGCATGGGTTGCCAAGACTACAATGAAAGCATCCACATCATCTTGTGACTTGTCAGAATCTGAATTTGGGTTCTTCTTCTTCTTTTTCTTTTCCTCTTTGCATTCCTTTTGGAAATGCCTAGATTTACCACAGTTCTAACAGAGAGCCTTGGACTTTCAAGGAGATTTGGATCTCCCACAGGATTTGGATCTGCCCTTCTCATCTTTCTTGTCTTTATTTTTCTCTTTCTCCTTGGGTCTTCCACGAACCACAAGAGCCTCTTTGGCTACTTCAAAAGACTTTCTCCACATCTCTTCAGATAACAACAAAGATACCACTTCATCCATTGTGAAAGTGGATGTGGTGCTCCTGATAGCCATCACAAGATGATCCCACGAGTCCAGCAAAGAACAAAGCAAGGTCATACAACGATCCTCCTCCTCCATCTTCACACCAACTGATGTCAATTGTGCAATCAATATGTTAAAGGTATTCAGGTGATCTACAACAGATCTTCCATCCTCCATCTTTAGAGAATACAACTTCTTTCTCAGAAAAAGTTTGTTCACCAGGGACTTGGCCTGATACACATCTCCCAACTTCTTCCAAAGCAAGTTTGTAGTTTTCTCCTCATGGACATTTAATAGGACATAATCAGCAAGACTAAGTCTTATGAGACCCTTAGCCTTCTGATCTTTGAGATCCCAATCATCTTGTGCCATAGAAGATGGTTTTGTGCCACTAATAGTTTCCCAGAGGTCTCGATCAACAAGCATGTCTTCCATCTTGAGCTTCCATAGCTCAAAATTAGTGCCATTGAATTTCTCCATGTGTATCCTTCTGGATGTGCTTTCCATCTCCTTGTTGCGATTAGATTTAGAATACTCTTCACATACTCCCACTCAGCTTAAGATTAGCTCAAAAAACCCCTAACCAACAACTAGGACCAAAGGTGATCAAGCTCTGATACCAACTGAAAGGAAGCTAGGTGTGCAGAAATTGCTCCCTACACTAATCTAATGAGGGGAGGGCTATGTGAATTCAATTTAATCTTTACAATTACAGTAACATGAAACATATAACAGAGATACTACAAAAATACACATAGAACTAGAAAGAAAATAGAAGAAGACAGACAAGATATAACATGGGGAAAACCCTTATCAAGTGAAAAACCACACACTCGAAAACCTGTACAATGTAAATTATCAAAACTGAATATGGTTTATAATACACTTGCAATGCAAGCTCTCCATAGTCTTCAACACTCATATCTGGAGTCAATCCGACAGCATAATAGTACCTATCAATCACATTATGTAACGCCTCCTCCAAGCACTTGTTTATATAGAAAAATACAAGACAAAATAGCCTCTATCTTGGAATGGGCATCCAACTTGGCCTCATGGCCCAAAAACCCATGCCTATGGACACTTGGTCAACATTGTAAGATGCTTATGACACTTGTCCATACACCCCATCCCAAAGAGGTCGCCTATTTCCAAAATGGGTTATGACAAATGCTCTTACAAATCTTATGACTATCATAGAATCTATCATAGCAGTTACAACTTACAGTTGTTAGAGAATCTCTCATACACAGGCTATAAATAGCATATTCTATTACAACATGTTATAGTCCACCTTGGGGCACCCAAAGATGCCTTTTTCAAAGATGCTTCTCGACACATGTCTCCACTTGTCTTACAAGCTTCTATTTCTGACTCTTACATATCTAACTTCGTCATAGGAATCTGTCATGACCATTTTGGTCAACATTCCCTTACACAACATCCAAGATGCTGACACATGGAAAAATATTCCTACCACTAAGTGGGATGCCTATCTCCTCATGTGAGGACAAAATTACATGTGGTCATATGCCATGTAGGATGACACATCACCGTACCAACTCCCACAATATGACAACGTAGGATTTGTATCCAAATTATACAATAGGCATTAAATAAATAAATATAATGAAATAATACAAGGAATTACCAAGGTTGAGACACTTTAATTCCCAACAGAAAGCCCATTTCATTACCAAAAAGATAAAATGCAAAGGAAATGAAGATACAGTTAACTACTACTACAAGAGGAGACCTCTTATAAGAAAACCCTTATTTTCTTTTGCAGAAAGGCCGAAAGATAGATAGTGTCCATGTGTCCATTTTCACAGAAGTTTCCAAGACCAGATAGCAGATATGAAGGAGATAAATGCATAGAAAAGGAGAGGATCTACAGGTTGTAGCCAGAAAGTGGGATTTCTTCAAGAAAAACACAAACCCACAAATGTTTTCAAAACACTTGTGATATTCCGTGTCTGCAAAGAGCATGTTCTTTTCATCTTTTGTAACAAGAACCAAGTAGTGCAAAAAAGGGGGTTTCTCTTTCTACATAAGTGTTGTATGTAGTGTTTCTACTTTCAACAATGAACAAGAATTAGTGCTACATGTATACAATAGTCATGGCCATAGCCAGAAAGAAGGATTATTTGAAAGAAAATGCAGACTCATATTTTTTCAAAAGCCTTGTCATATCAAAAAATACAGTCAAGAAGACCAAATGACAAGATAGAATGAGACATTACCTTGTGTTTTTACAAGTAAGAAGAGCTACAAGCCGCGAGTTTGTAATTTTTTGAACTCTTAAATCAACAGGAGCAGTCGCCATGAATGAAGGAATACAAAGAGAAAAAGAAGATACAGTAAGAAGATGAAGTATGGGAGTAAAATGCAGAGTATACTATCACAAAAACCATGATTTGTAGGCCATTTTTCAGCAAAAGAAACTCAATAAAGGTCTTCAAAACTGTTACAAAGAGCTTACCTCTACCTCCTGCTAAGGATGTTGAAGAAAATCCATCAAGAAAGACTTCAAAAGTTTCAGAGAAGACATTATATATGATCAAACCCTAGTTGAGCATGGTGGTGGCTCAGGAGGAGCCCAAGGAGTAGCAAAAATAAATGATATGATGAATTTAGGGCTTGTGATTTATTTTTGGTCGACGGTCGACTTCCATTCTTCACATTTCTTTTTGACTTCCAAAACAAAAATCATTGCCATATAATCTCTACCGGGGTCAAGACTTTGAAGTCTTGCAAAAACCTAATGATGAGACCTTTTCATGCCACAGGGGCCTATGAGGGCATTTCAATTACTGCCTTTGATTTTCTTTTTTGCAAAAGTCAGAAAAACATATAATAAGGAGATAAGGCCGAATGCCTTGTGTCTTTTGCAAAGGCATATGTTAATAAAGTCAATAAAAGGGATGATTCAAAGGTATGGAAAAAGGTATAAATGAAGGATAAGGTAATGATAGGTATATGGTGGGGTTCAATGTCAAAGGATGGCACATGTATGTGATACATGATGAATGTATATTTTACATGGGAGACATAAGGGTCTTTTTACATACAATGGAAATAATACATGGTGAGACTAGTATATTTTGTATGGAGTGATAAGGCATAAGTATTGTATAAATGCCTTTTGCATAGAGTGATAAGGTATAATGGAGACATAAGTAATGATGATGCAAAATATTTTATTCCTTGCATGAAGATATAAGGAGTTGTATGCAAACCATAATTAATGAATAAATGCATGATGTATGAGTTAATATGCATGGAGTAATAAGGTGTTGTGATGCATTGATCATGCATGCATGGGAGACATAAGGGATTATTTTTATCTTTTTCTTCTAAAAGAGACAAATATATCCATTTGTGCATGATTTTGCAACTAAATTAATGTAAACAAATAATAAAGTAATATCATTATAAATTACTTTATTATTTTGTCACAAGTTGTAAATTCAAGGAGATAAGAGAAATTGAAACTCATAGCAAAGTAATCATTTGTAAATTACAGCCATTTGTTTTGCATCATGATTATCTATATTCTCAAAAGGAGAAGCTAGAGTACCATTGTTTGGCCTAGTGTTCCATGTTTTGGGTGGCCTAGGCTGGTTCTAATTTCTGTTACTGTTACCCCAAGCCCTATTGTCTATCACTGGCCCTCTATTTTGCATTAGTTACCCTTGGTTATGACCTTGATGCTGATTATAGTTTTGGCTCTGATTTGAACATTGGCCTTGGCTGTTATTTTGGGTACGGCTCTGATTATAGTTCTGATTGTAATGCTGATTTTGATTTGAACTATAGTTTTGATTTTGGCCTTGGTTATAATTCTGATTTTGATTGTATCCTTGGTTACCTCTTCCATAGAGATTCTCATTTCTTAGTTGTGTCACTTCAGTGGTTAATCTTTTCAAATTTGCAGTGATCTCTTTGATTTCTTCCCTTTCCTCCTGTGCTTTTGCCACAATTGTTTCTCTAGGAGGTCGAAAGAAAAGCTGACCATTATTTTGACTATTGTTAGCAGTGTTATTTGTGTAAGGAGCTATGGTTTGGATTGGGGTAGGACTATACACAGGTGTATAAGTAGGAACTAGATTTAATAATGGAGTGTGATGCATAGGGACTCCATTCCAAGGTTGTGACTAATTTTGCATCCCAAAATTTCCTTCGTTAACAAATGGGCTACAAGTTGTATGCCTCATCTCTTTGTTTACTGAGGCTACCTCCTTATAGGCTTTGGATATTGAATCTATGTCAAGTTTTCTTTTGACAAACATGGCAGTTAAAGGATCTAGGGCAGCATAGTACATAGCTAACAAGGTATCATCATTCACGGTGTAAGGGGCTACTAACCTTGAGTAGGCCTTTTGAAATCTGTCATTGAAATTATGAATCAATTCTCCCTCACCTCATTTTATGGTAGCTAATTTGTGATACAAGATGCAAGGATCAATGGGTCCTCTAAAGCTAGACAGAAATGCTTCTTCCATAAGTGACTAGGAAGAAACGTAGTCATTGGGTAAGTTTACATACCAGTTAGATGCCTGTTCATTAAAGGTGTAGGGAAACAATCTACACACAACGTCCTTGTGTTCTAATTTGGCCATAAAGCATGCTTCCTTGAATATTCTAATGTGGTCTTTCGGATCTTGGTGCAACTGGTATTGGGACATATCTTTTCCAGATTTTTGGGCATCTCATTGTAATCATTGAAGTGTATGGGAGACTGGACATTGAAATAAGCCATTGCAGGTATCTATGCTTAACCTAGACCTGTGGGAATACCAGATTTCCTAGGGGATTAGGATCTTTAGGAGGACTAGGACCTCTAGGAGTACCTAAACCAAGATTTAAAGATTTGAATAAAGATCTGTCAGGACTCACAAAGTTGTGGATAGTACAAGGTGATCCAGGGGGTGTTCCAGATGAACTTCCTGCTTGCGATATTTTAGGATTCCAAATCAAAGGGCTCTTACTTCACCTTATATCAAGTAATTGCAAAAATATATCCCTTGAACTAGATCTAGACCTAGTCACTCTATCACTGTTATGAGCCAGTTCTACTTAAAACTAAACCCTAACTCAAGTCAGGCCCTCCTTCTAGTGCCAAAGAAACTGTTGATGATTGTTTGGTGATAGTCATAACAATTTGTTAAAATTCACATAAAATGAACCAAAACTGACTTGAAAGATATGAAGGAATCTATTAAGATTCGCTTAATCCCAAGTTTAATATGGTCAAGTCTTGACCTGTTGGGCAAATTTAGTTGGTCAATGTGAAGCTGTAATGTTTAAGGGGCCTTACGTAGTTTAGGGTTTCCTATTGGTTAACTGGACTCAAACTCATGCAAAAAGATTATAAATATCAGTGTGTTTGTTCATTCTTTTGCATAAAAGTGTTATTGTGCTGCAAAGCTTTTAAACGGTCTTCTTGAATTATTGCAGCTTTCTCCTCTTAAATATTTATGAAAACTATCTACTTTTAACTTTGTTATGCATGCTCTTTCAAATATGAGACAAATTTTCTTCAAATTTCTACGTTTTAAGCTAAGTATTTTCAGATGGGTTGGGAAAAGTTAGAAAGATCTAATCTAAACATCATTCAAATCTACCAAAGGATCTAATTGTTCTATTATCCACTGTATAAGTATTGTAGCAAATTGATCAAATCCGTAGACAAAAAACCTTAAATGTAAGTTCTGAGCATTTTCACAAACATACACTTAAGATTGCAAGCTCTAAGAGAAAATGTTTCAAACACAATGAAGAGCAAGAAAACACTCAGAAGATAGATGCAGAATTCCAGATTCAATTGTATTAGAAACAGACAATCACATAAGATTTACAATGTCTGAATGACTCTTAGCTTCATTGATCAAATTATAGAAAAATTACAAGCTTTACAGATACAGCAAGGAGGCAGGATGTTCCACACACTCCTTGTTGCAGACACAGGCGACCTCCTTCTTCTACTTCTAAACTAAAAGGTCCCTCTATTCTAAAATGCTAAAACTAGAACTACAAGTGCTGGCTATCCTCTAAAAATTCTTGTGTAGCCCCTGTGTAAAGTTTTACAGTGTATAGAGGCACAATATATAGATTTTGGTTGTCATCAATATAGGTCAAAACCCCTGGTTAAGCAATGGTTCAAACCTCTAGTTACAACAATAAATGCTGTAGAATAAATCCCCAGAAATATCTCTGGGTATGCATCAAATCTGGGTGAAAATATGCCCTTCTGAAAACCCTAGCAGCTTAATATTAACTTCTGTGGTCTGCTACAATAATGTCTTTAGCTACATTTTGTCTTCATCATTGAAGACCCTTTGACTTCCTCGCCCTTCATCCTTATCTTCCTCTACTCCTGAGATCAGATTTCCCCTCTATGGTGCCATTGTCATCAAGTTTCAACCCCTCTTCAACTACAAACCTACAAAAATAGATAAGCAATAAGTATCATCATTTAATAAACCTGCAGGAAGAAAAACAGCTGCCAGATCTAGTCGTGACTGTGTGAATGCATCAATCGGGCCCTAAATATATGAAAATCAGGCGTCAAGAATGCATATTCAATGTTTAAACTGGTCAGGTCAACCATCGTTGACCATAAATATGCATTTGGGCCCTAAAATTGACCTCAAAATTTCATTGCTCTGTCCCTTTTCCCTCTTATCGGTGTGATATCCATTCATTGGTGAGTCCAAAAAATGATTGGCTGATTGCCATTGTTTGGCCGATGTCTTTTATTATTCGGCTAAGTCTTTTCTTCTATCAGCATAACATTCACCCATCAGGGCCCTCTAACAATTTCCTACCAATTGTATTACTCACGCCGATGCCCTTACTTTTCCTCTGTATATCAGGTAATGCATATTTCGTAATGTATATTGGCTTGTATGTTCAAAATATACATTTGGACCTCAAATTTTATACACCACATTTTATTCATCTGTCGAGTCCCCGCAACGCACATTTCATTGTATATCCTCATATACAATTTGGACGTGAAGCCTTATATATATTGCATTTCGATTTACCTTGAGTTCCACATTGTATGCTACTCAATGTATGTTTTAGAACATAAATACAAACGCGGAAATATACAAAGAATTAACTTCCTTTAACAACTGCCTCAGGTCTGCAATGTATATTTTGATGTATCCTGAGCAATGTATATTTCGATATACATTTTGGACGTGATACATTAGTTCAATCAGATTCTAATCTTTTTGGATTCCGGCTTGTATACAGCGATGTATGTTTCAAAACATACAAGCCACGGAATATACAACGAATTCACTCTGGTTTATAACCTTTTGGATTCCGCGCGATGCATATTTTGTTGTATGTTATAATGTATGTATGAAATATACATTGCGCCAAATATACAATGATTTAACATTGTTTGATAACTCTTTTAAGTCCGCATTGTATATTCTATAATGTTTGTTACCGAAACATACAAGCCCGCATAATATACGAGGGATTAACCTTGTTCAATAATCACTTCGAGTTCGCGGCTTGCATGTTCCGTTTGTATGTATTAAACATACAAGGGCCAAATATACGACTTTACTCATTTTAATAAATCCGTCGGGTCTGCCATGTATGAAGTGCCTTGTATATTTTACCTGCCAAACATACAAACGTGAGATACAAAGTGGATTTAAAACATCAATTTATTTTAACCTAAAACCACTTCGGGTCCATCTTGTATGTATATTTCAAAACTTTGACCAAATGCATATAAGTAAGAACATACAAACAACTTTGTATGTAAATCCGATATACAAGACCCATTTCGCGACTTTGCATGTGAGCGACATACAAGAGACTTTGTATATGCATGACGCGATATACAAACTATTTTGTATGTGCAACATACAACAGCCTAACATACAAAATCAAATGCATATGCAACCCGATTTCAAAAGGCAAATGCGACTAAGTAAAAAAATAGAACCCTTTGTGTATACAAACTTGAATGTACATTTTACCAAAATGATTATAACTTGCAAAATATGTGAATTTTAAGATGGTTCAAAAAGAAACCCTAGCTCATTTTTCACAAGGAATCCAACCATATCATGTCTTGGTACTAAAAATGCATTTTTTCTCTTTTTTTTTTAATCAAAGTTTGTAATTTTAACCCTATTTTTCCCTTCTACCACCAAGCAAAACGACACACACAAAAGCAAAAGCAACAACCACAACAGGGGTCCTCATTTTGCTAAGGAGTAAAATGGGGCATGTTGTGAACATTACAATAGTGTTATGTGTTGTTTAGGCCTCCTGGGATGGCCCCTGATTATTTTGTAAGGTATGGGATACTAGGAGACTGCCTCTATTGTGACCTTCTTCTTTTTGTATCATCATTCTTCTACATTACCTCTCTCTATGATTTCATCGTTGTGTGTTGTGTCTTATAGACATAGTGTTGCAGTTGGTGACTTGGGGGTACCCTCCTATGTGACTGTCCCTAAGACACTTGTTTCTCATCTCTGATTTATTTTTTCCCTTTCTCTAGTGTTTCTATCTAGCGGGTAGATGATGAAAAATATTTATACTTGTTACCATTTTTTCACCATAGCTCAAAAACTAGTAGAGCTGGTGCAACAAATTCTTTTTATAGTAAAAGTTAAGATTCTTCTGTTATAGGTTATTTGCATAAGTTGTTTGTGTTTCAGTGATATTGCAGTTCAGTTGTTCAAGAAAAGAAAAGATTTTAGATCATTCATTACATTGCAGAACATTCACAAGAGAGATAAGTATTTCATTCACTACAATGATTATTCATTTACAATTGAAATACATAAAAGGATAAACATTATATTGAATGAACGAATGACAAATCAAATGTCCCACACAAGCCATGGGTATATCTGAACAAATGCAAGTATAAAGAAAATGCTATGCATCTAAGGATAAGAAAGAGAAGTTCATAGCCATCATTGCCTTGAGAGTCTTCAATCTTTGAAGTTGTCTTCTGTTCTGCTCTTGATCTTCAACATGAACCTGGAAAAATGTGAGAGGGTCATGTTAGTGCTCCGGTTATGAGATCTCTATGTCCTATCAAAAGAGACAACACTTTTCTTATAATGCACTAATCAATGAACATCATCCACATGCAAGAATAAATGAGAAAGAAACAACCATGGAACTTCACTATTTTATTCTAATATATTTGTTTCATGTGCAGGTATAGGATAAGTCATGTAGCTGATTGAAGACATATCAGCATGTGACCTGTCAAGTGGGCTCCCACAAGGGTTGAGCCTAGCATGCTACTTCCCCTTAATCTCAAAAGGGATGGAATGTGAAAGAGAAGATCATTAGTCATATTGTTTCATTACATGACAAACTAAAGGAGTATCAAAGCAGTCATATGCATTAGTGTCTGGTTCAAGACATATTCATGATTACAGTTCAAGAAATGAAGTGAAACCATCAACATGAATTGGACTATTCTAAGGGGAGTATTTAATACACATGACAAATGTCATCATTGCTTCAGCTGCCATTGGAAAAATGACAATTGTTGATGTATAAATTTGTAAGCGGATGAACAAACAATACATGCAATGTGAAGGACATAGATCTAGATGCATAATCTAGAGAGAGAGAGGTAGAGGTTTGTTTTTAATAGAGGGAATAGAGATAGAGTGATAAAGGAAGAGAGAATAGTTCAACTCCTTTTGTCAAGCAATTTTTTTGTGACAAATATCAATCTCTATTATTCTCTCTTCCTCTACCACTTTATCTCTTTTCTCTAGGTGTTTCTCCCTCCCTCTCTTCCTGTAGAGCATAGAATGCAAAACACTTCAGCATGTGTATTTTAAATAATTGAGATGGTTTACTAGTGAGTTCGAAGCAAATATTTCTCTTCTCATTGACTAACACTAAATTTGTAAAGGGTTAAAATACTGAATTACCCAATGTCATCTTTGGCTACGATTGCAACATTAAAGATAAGATAGTATGCAATGGGTACGCTGAATTTGGAAGAGTATTGGAATGGTTGTTGTAACCTCAAGTCTCCCTATCTGGCTCTCTATTTCTTTTTGTCACACACTTCGTCTCTCTAATATTTTCCTCTTCCTATGTTTTTGATGTAGAGCTCACTAAACAAAGACCACAAAGGAAAACAAAAACAACACAGGAGGAAGATGATATAGGTTATGGCAGGGCAAAACAACTCTTCTAGGCCTCTGTGGACCAAATAGCAACACTTGACTTTAATTTGGACTTGACTATCCACTCACACTCCATGACTTCAACACAACACAATATCACCATTTATAGGTTCAAACATATGTGGACCTTCCCAAACCTTCTAATGACCCTAGACTAACTAGGTTTGACTTTACCAACCTCACAAAACTCACAAAATGCACTGAGGGTACCTCCTTGTACCACTTCCTTCACAAACCCACTCACTACCTTGTAGCCCTCTTTTTAGGACTGTCATGCAATAACTTTAGACTCTGACCTCCTATCCAAACTTTCATGGGCTTTTTGGATACCCATTATCTTTCCCTTCAACATACTAAACATGCACATAAGGTTGTTTTGGAATGCAACACTCAAATCTTGATTGTACCGATTTTTCAAGAGGCCTAATTAGGGCTGTTTTGCAAAGGAAGTACTCACCAAATCAAGCCCAAGCTCCTCACTCATGTTCCAAAGGATGAATTAGGATACAAATAGACAAATTTAAAAGGTTTTGTGGGTCTAAGTTTATTTCAACTCATTTTATACTCAAATCTTCACTCCTCCAACACTAGTTTGCCTTAAAATGACACAAAGAGGCCTCCATAGCCCCAAACTCCAACTTTCACTTGTCTTCTGCTCCTTCATGCAATAACCATTATAGAAAACACTATTTTACATTAACTCCACCCATTTTGGGGTTCTAACACAACAAGATTTGATAAGAAAACAAAAAACCTCTCTTAAACCTTTAAAACTAGGTTCTGAGACCTCCTTCACAAAAAGCAACCATAAAATGATTAATACTACATGAAATTCCCTCCAACTTGACTCAAAAGGAATGTAAGACCATCTATTACACCTTTATAATTGAATGGGCCCTTAACCATGCAGTACGGGCAAGTACAGTACAAGGAAGAAGTAATAAAAACAATGAAAAGGCTGGAAAATAGAGCAGTTTTGGAAAAACATTTAGAAAATGCTTCAAAACTTCATCAAAATCCTTGCCACCTGATCCAAAACAAAGATAGGGAAATCTACTTCAACATCCTATGCAAGATAAAT